>CM044565.2:1428948-1511448 GCA_024416835.2 Perccottus glenii | reverse complement strand
GGCCAAGAGAGGATTTTGAGGTGAGTCAGTTCCAGTTTTCTAAGTCCAATCTGATGGGAAGGAAAAAGGAATGATGGTAGTCTTTAGAGGTTCCACATTCCACACAGTGAGCACACAGTAATGGTTTAGAATTGGGCACTGTTTACACGACAATGGCTTTTGCAGTCATCAGGACATGACTTCTACACTTTGTAGGAGAAACTGCACACAGACAGGTTTGATTTCTCTGATGTCACAGCATGCCTTTGTATTTTCAGCCTCATATGCATGTGCCATATTCTACTGCAAGAGGACTGGGTCATTATATATTGTGATAATCATTGGCCTAAAATTATTTAGTCATTCATTTTCTACTGCTTAGTCCCGTTTGAGGTCGCGGGTGACTGAAGCCTATCCCAGCAGCTTTGGGCCTGAAGCGGAGTAAACACCCTGGACAGTGGCCAGTTAGTCGCAGGGCTGACAGATAAAATTAGACAAATGATAAAAAGGACATCTTTAAGTAATACATTTTTAAGTAAACAGGGCTTGAATACTCCAACAGACGTCACTGTTATTGAGTGTTGAGTCACTACTACGGCCCTCCCCGGGGTCTTCCATGTAAAGTGTGTGTGAACGGAGGAGCTGTGGATTAACCAAGTAGAAATACAATAATGTGCAAACAGGCAGAAACTTACTGCTGTTAAATGTGTTTTACCAAAGTCACAAAGTGAACTGAAGAGCAGCAAAGACCAACCAATACAGAAATATTTTAATATGAAAATGACAGGCAAATTTTATTTTTATTTATTTATATTTTTTTTAAGGAAACAGTGAAAAACTAGAAATTAAAGATTACTAAAACAGTAACATTGTGGAGAAAAACATGTAAAGGACAATATTTAGGACTAATATTAAACTAAAATAATTAAACAGTGCCAGTGTGATGTAAACAATTTATTTCATAGTTTTTCAGTTTTCTAAATATTTTTTACTTTAATAGTGTTTAGCAAAGTTCATTAATGTGATGAAATAAAAGGGATGGAGGTGTTTACAACTTAATTCTTCATGAGTCAGATTCACCAAATGTTAGCCATCTCATTCTGAGACCAGGTCTTGTCCAGGACCAGAACCTGATTTAGGGTGTACTCACACTTAGCAAACCGTTCCGTGCTCGAGCCTCGGGTGGCCCTACAGTCTGGTTTCTTAGACGAGTGCTCCCATCCAGGGCTTGGGAGCAAAACACTTCCAGGTCTTTAGCTCGGTTGGAAGAGATGAGCCACAGCACCGAATAGTTTGCTCACACATGCCTCACAATTATGAGCAGTCTACAGGACGTAAGTACAGTATACACAGGCCCGGATAGTTTCTGCGTGTGTGTGAGTGCAGGTCAGTAGGAGCCAGAGACCCCTCCTCAATCATACATGGCCACAAAACAGTTCATATGGCCCTGGTGTGAGTATGTGAACTTCATACGTTTGGTAGGATTTGAGTCAGACAGATGAGGAGCCTGTTTTATGGAACAACTGTTTCTGCTTTACATGCTACAAACAACGGAAGATAAGGTAAAAACTAGCTGCAGGGACAGACTTGTATTTGAATCTACAGTAGCCATATGGAGGTTAGCTCAGTAGGTTAGGTTAGTGCGTTGATTAACAGTAAAATGAAACCAGCACTTTAATATAAGTACAACAATGTGTTGCTCTGCCAAATAAATATTCTCTGTTCATTATCAGATCTTAGTTCTACTCACATTAGTTTTAGTTTTTATATTATTAGTTATAAGATATAATTAGATATAAACTTTCATTTACACTTTTAATTAATTATTGGCTCATAAAGTCGAGAAAAAAAGAATGATGCTTTTTTATGACCAGCCCTCTTCTTTGTGAAAGCACTCCTAATAACAGTGAATAAAAAGCTTTGTAACATGCATGGAACCATTGCACTGTAGAAAACACATGACCACTCTGCAACCTACTGGTCTGACGGCATACTACAGCTTTCTATAGCTTTTTTTTTTTTGTGCCCCAAGTGAGCATTCTTTTAAATACATAACTAAAACCCTTTTCAGTTTGCAGGAACACTATTGTCGTGTAAACAGCACTCATAAGGACAGGTCGACTATTGGAAAGCAAGCAAATAACTGCAAAAGACATGGGCTAAAAAATAAAACTGAAAATAATCTAGAGAAAGTTGAAATCTGAAGGGGTGGGCCTGTACTGAAGCGCTGTACTGCACTAATGGGGTTTGGCCAACAGGAATGAAACAAACAAAAGTCGGCGGGAGGAGGCCAGAAACACCAGTGTAACCATGGCAACAGGGCCCGACAGGACACAGAGTTCATAGCTGTCGAGTGTAGGAGGGCCAGTTGAACCAAGAGCTGGCAGCACCTAGAGTCCATCGTGGGTGGTCAGCATGTCTTCAGCTCTGCGGTGGGACTCCAAGGCTTTTGTGGTGTAGATATCCTGAGGCAGCTCGGATTTACGTCGAACCATAGGCCGCTCTTTTCGCTGCTCCACCTGCAGCTGTGGAGATATGACAGGTTACAATAATAATATATTGTACTTCATAACAGCATCAGGCCAACCTGTTCTGATTCCCAAAGCACAATTTTTCCCGACATTCACTAACTGTCCTTTACCCTCTAAGGTTATCCGTTTCTGTTACCAGAAAGTCCAGTGAGAACTTACGCCTTTCTCGCTTCATAAGTCTCAAAACTTAATACTAATAATTGCTTTACAACAGATGCTCATTCCCAATAGTTTACATATGCATTTTACAGAGAAAGGTTACAATAAGAGGGAGTCTAAATACATTCATATATTCAGTACTGTAAAGTAGTATGGGCCTCGGCTCCACGTACACAGATCATTTTTGATTGCTGGTGAGACCCTGAATTTCCTCTGCGACAGCTGAGGAAATTCAGGGTCTCACCAGCAATCCTGAAAACTTTCTATTCTGGAGCTATAGAAAGTATATTGACTCAATGTATCTCTGTGTGGTATGGGAACAGCTCCAGTCAAGACTGCAAAGCCCTGCAGAGAGTTGTGCGCTTAGCTGAGCGCATTTCAGGGTCTGCTCTCCCCTCTCTGCAGGACATCTACCACAAACGCTGCAGAAGTAGAGCTGCAAAAATCACCAAAGACTCCACCCACCCCAGTAATCATATTTTCACTCTGCTGCCATCTGGTAAGCGCTACCGTAGCCTGATGGCAAAAACTGAGAGACTTAGGAAGAGTTTTTTCCTACAGGCCATCAGGCTCTTGAACTCTAAACCAGCCACCTCACATTGACACACTGACAGTGTCACTCTGTTTTGCTACAAACTGTTTTGCACATTTGCTTCCTGCACCTTCATGTGATTCTTAATATTTAAGACCACAGCTAAATGCATATATGCACACTGTACATCCCTGTACATTTTTTAATATTTTAAGTCTACAGTTTACATTCATGTACATTATTTTGCGATCTAGATTTATTCCCACATTACACACTTTTTATATTTTTTAGATTTTATTCTTATATTTTTTATTGTTTACTTTTATCTCATTCTTACATAGCTACATTTATGTATATTTTCATCTGTGTGTTTTCCTAAATAATTGCACTGTCCATGGAGCGGACCTGACTCACATTTCACTGCTGGTTATATATGCTGTATATAATTTTGTACGTGACGAATAAAAATCTTGAATCTTGAATCTCTTGAATCATTTAATTATTATTTATGGTCAGGACTATAACAGCCTCCCAGAAACTGAAAAAGAATCTCTCTGTCCACAATGCGGCGTTTAGCAAAATATTTCCTCCACATGACACCGGTTCAAAATGAGTTCTCCAGCTCAAAAGAGGAGGGGGCTGGAAGCCAGCGTCAGAAAAACCACACATTCTTGACATTTACATTTACATTTACATTTATTCATTTAGCAGACGCTTTTATCCAAAGCGACTTACATTACATTACCAGTGTTACAGTCACTGGAGGCAAGGTGGGTTAAGTGTCTTGCCCAAGGACACAACGACAGTATGAACTGTGGGGCGAGCGGGAATCGATCCTACTACCTTCCGGTTGGAGGACGGCCGCTCTACCACTGAGCTACTGCCGCCCACATAACATAATGACATAATCTATGCTTACTTGAAACATTCAGCTCCAGCAACACATCTCTGCTCTATCTGGAGTTTTTATTGTTTAATTTGTAAGGCATTTAAAAAAATCCACATTTTGCAACCTAAAAAACTTCTGTCATGTGCATATAAAAAAATATCTGTGTAGGTGCAGCTAGAGTGCTCTGGTTAACATTCTGAAGGTCCTAAATTTTATAAAATTATCCAAAGGTTTTCTTCGATGTTAATAATGCCAGTGTTAACATTGTCACGTGAACTGCAGGTGTATCACATCAATCACTCATCCACCACCCCCTGCTCAGTGTGTGACAACATATACATTTGAATTGAAATGAAAACACATGACAGACCTACACAATCAGTCCACATGCAAGGGGAAACAAGCACACACAAAAGGTTTGATTCCAGTGTTCAGTCCATTTACAGATTTGTTTTTTGACATTTGTCTAGCCTCATAAGAAAATGAAACAAAAAGCTAAAATATTTTTAAGTGATTATTATTTAGTGAAAAGTAGTATAAATGTCATAAAATTATATATGTATGATTGTAAGAGAGATGACACAGAGTAGCCAGGTTTACCTGAGAGGCGCCCTCCTCAACTGTCTTTTTTAACCTCTGAACATCTTCTATCAAAGGGACATCCGTCTCCATTGCTACAGGACTATAGAGGTCAGAGGAATCAACATACATAGAGAACTATGTAGAAAAGAAAGGGAAAAACAGAACACAAAAGGATGGAGAAAAGAGCTTTGAGTGGCATGCAAAAGACCCAATCACAAGTCTGTGGACAAATTAGAACTGCTTTTACGTAGCTGGTGGCGTGTGGGGAGGAGAGACTAAACGGTATCTGTATATTACAACAGGCCTTAACTACTGCACTTGAAAACTGTGCTTGGCAAACTATATGTAAAAACTGTCCCTCTGATTTGGTCTAATGTAGCCTGGTATCAATAAAGAGCATAGCATTCTTGATGTTACCGCCACCAGTCAACTGTGCCATTTCTGATCATTTGGAACGCAAATACAGAGCAGCAAATCTGCAAATCTTGCACACTAGCAAAAAAAATTATCTATTTTTTTAATTTATTTTGAGATTATTTTTCTTTCTGCACATGGCAGAGCGGTTAGCACTCATTCCTCACAGCAAGAAGATTGTTACCGTGGGTTCTCTCCGGGTACTCCGGCTTCCTCCCACCGTCCAAAGACATGCATGTATAGGTTATTTGGAAACTCTAGATCAGGGCTGCTCACACTTTTTCAGCACGCGAGCTACTTATAAAATGACAAAGTCAAAATGATCTACCCACTACAAAAATGCAAAACATATATTTATTTACGAATATATTGAGGATTCTTCTTATGTACAATGTATGTTGATGTACCTTGCAAACCGTAATACTGCACAACATTTCATTTCAACGTTTACTCTGATGACTTTCACTGAATTAAATCAGCCAGAGATGCATAGTCCTGACAGATGAGGCAAACGCACTTCGAAAATGTCCTTGTGGAAAAAAAGTCCTCCTCCCATTCTGTACAAAAGCAATACATTTTTGTCTTCTTACTTGGTCTAGCTCCCTCACTCATTTTTATACCCTTTCTTAAGTTTAAGAGAAAAAAAATGAGGTTTGAAAATAGGAGGCAAGTCGCTGAAGCGTGTTAGTTTTGCTGCACTTAGCGCTGTTGTTTGCGCATGCGCAGTGACCTAAGCGTCAGAAAAATTCAGATGTCATCTGACTGGCTGCCCTGTTTATCAATCAAGAGATTGGATGGATGATTTCCAATCGTCTATTTTTTTTTTATGTCATGCGATTTACCAATACTACCTTGAGATTGACCGGTAGATCACGATCGACGTATTGAGCACCCCTGCTCTAAAGTGTCCCTAGTGAATGAATGTGAGAGTGAATGGTTGTCTGTCACTGTCTGGCCATTGTCCAGGGTGTACCCCGTCTCAGGCCCAAATCTGCCAGGATAGGCTCCAGTCACCCGCGACCCCTAACAACTAGGCGGTAGAAAATTTATGAATGAATGATTTTGAAAAGTCGTCTAACTTTTCTAAAATACCAGCTTTATTGCAGCTTAACGTCTTGTCTACTGTGGCATCACTGAGAAGTAGTACTACACGTTATTGCCTTGTCTGCATCTACATATACATACTTGACTCTACTTTTCATCAAGCACTGTGAAAAAGCACTACACACGAGTCCACTAAACATCAGGACACTGCTGAGGCGGGTAGAAGAGCAAATATTTTAAATTTAATTGCGTCTTTTCAAAAAAACATCTAGACTGATCAGTTAACCATGGCTTCATTAGCTATAGATTCTACAAAATCTTTACCATAAAACAATAACAGTTAACATAAAAATAATTAAAACACTCATGAACAGATTTTAATTTTGACTTGAAAATTGAAAAAAAAATGAAAATTTCACTATGCAGCATTAGGGGTATATTCAAAGTCAAGAGGGAAAAGGCTCTACAACAACAACAACAACAACAACAACAACAAATACTTCAAAAAGAATCTCTGGTACATTTCTTTGTTCTTTTTATACCAACCTAAAAACACACCTGAAGTGGACTGCTCACCTGTGGATTGGATTTGGCAAGGTTTTCAATCTTAATCCAAGCCTCCTCACGTTCTTTTGACTTTGCCTTTTCTCTGTGGAACAATCAACACAGTCCTCGTCACCAAATGTGTGAAATAACACAACTTTTAAACCCCATTTCAAAAAGCAAGAGGTGACAGAAAAGCGCAGTGTTGTTTTTACCTATTTTTCTCCGCCCGGAACTGCTGTGTGCAGTCATCAAAAAGCTTCTGGTTCATCTCCATGAATAGCTTCAGAGCGTTGTAGATGAGCCCATGAATGGTCCTGGGAAAACACAGGAAAATTAAATAAGTCATTGGCAAGTTTGCTAAAGGACATTTTAAGCATTACAAAGAAAGAAAAGTGTTTGTCTAAAAGCTAATAAGTTCAGGATTGCTTGCAGTAAGTGGTTTTGTGTAACCTTTTTAATAGATAAACATTCTATTATAAGCTCTAAAAAGTTTAACTAAAGATCCTTAGTAGTACTGTGTCAGCTCAGACTAATACTGCATTTACTGTATGTGCCCAGTATTAAACACCATTAAGCTTTTGTTAAAAAGAAAAAAGAAGCAAATGTTAAACCTGACTAGTTCATAGCGTTAAATGCTATTATACCCCGCTGATTTCAGTACTCATCAAGTTATTAATAAATATAAATGTAACATACCGCATTTATGGGTTAAAAACATATAAACACAACAGATTAAGAACAACATGTTCATTGCTCTGAAATTGTTCCATTTGAAAGCACCTGAACACATTAAAAACAACAGTAGACGCTTGTCGTAAATTTTATACAACAAAGAAAAACTGTTGCAGTGTCAGTAGTTTTAAATCAGCAAATTATTGTCGTCGTATTTCATTTTTTTTTTTCCCACATTACCTCTGACTTATTATTGGAAGCAGTGGCTCAGTGGTAGAGCAGTCGTTCTAACCGGAAGGTTGGCGGTTTGATTATCGCTCTCCCCTGTAAATACTGTTGTTGTCTCCTTGGGCAAGACACTTAACCCACCTTTCCTCCAGTGTAAGTAGCACTGGTGTATGAATGTGTGTGAGTGTAGAGGTGAGTTTGGTGGTGGTCGGAGAAGGCTGTGAGCGCCTCTGTCTGCCCCAGGTGTGAGTGTGTGTGAATGGTGTGAGTGGAAGCACGATGTAAAGCGCTTTGGGTGCCCAAGAAGGGTGCAAAAAAGCGCTATATATATATGCATGTCATTTACCATTTATTGACAAAACAGCAGCAGTCAACCCTACAAATGGTTTGTGCATATTTTTCACCAGCTTTCGCTCCCACAGAGATAAACCAGATGCGGCTGTGTTGGATTTTGTATTCTCTGGAAGCAGTCCAAAGTAAACATATTATAGAAATTGTAAGCAAATGCCAAAGTAAAACGTCAGAGTATTTTATTGATATTGATATGTCAATTAAGAAAATAATAATAGATCCTATAACTGGGGATGTAACAATTAATCATGAGCCGGTTTAAAATCAATTCACATGTGACATTGAGATGTTAATTCAATCGCAATTCATGTTTTGAGGGGCATCTCTGTTTACTGCAAACTCACTTTCAACAAATTGTTGCAAACAGTTTATAGCATGGAGACGACAAGTGCGAATGTTGATATTGAAGAAGTCTCATCCTCATTCAAATCAGGAGTGTGGCAGCATTAATAAATTGACTTTAGCGAAGACCGTTCACTCGCTCACTGAGTGTGTCTTTCCGCTGCTGCTCACAGACCGCTCCCGGGCCAAGTCGGCTCCATGCAGACTTAACAAGCGCACAAAGAAAGTCTGTGTCTGAGGCTGAGCTTCACTCTCTCCAAAATAAACAAAAAGTCACGTAAATGTCCCGTCACCAGTGGACAACAGGGAGAATGTGTGTAGTAGTATAGTAATCGGTGTTAGCAAAGAGGCTAAACTGTAAAAAGAGCCTGCTGTCTTGAGTCTAAGCCCTACCCTATAACACATATCTGTAAAATATAATTTCAAAATGGTGTGGTTCCAGAGAATATTAAAACGGCCAAAGTCATTCCTTTATATAAAGCTGGTAAAAAAGATGTCAATAATTATAGACCTGTATCCTTGCTCTCTCAATTTTCTAAAATATTGGAAAAACTCTTTCTTGCACAGCTGGATAAGTTAATTGAAAAACATAATTTATTGGCTGAAAGTCAGTATGGGTTCAGAGCAGGTAGATCAACCTCTCAAGCATTAATGGAAGAAGTGGAAGAATTAACAAATTGTATAGATGGGACAAAATGTACTGTAGGATTTTTTATCCCCTCCTAGGAGCTATGTTGTCTGGGGCTATATGCCCCTGGTAGGGTCTCCCAAGGCAAACAGGTCCTAGGTGACGGGCCAGACAAAGTGCGGTTCAAAACCCTTTATGGATATAAAGGTATGGCGCAACCGGGGCCCCACCCTGGAGCCAGGCTCAGGTTTGGGGCTCGTATGCGAGCGCCTGGTGGCCGAGTCTTTCCCCATGAGACCCGAGGCCGGGTGGCTCAGTCATCTGTTTCGGATGCCTCCTGGACGCCTCCCAAGGGAGGAGTTCCGAGCATGTCCCACTGAGAGGAGACCCCAGGGAAGACCTAGGACACGCTGGTGTTGACTATGTCTCTCGGCCGGCCTGGGAATGCCTCTAGGACTGATAATAAGCCAGTTTGAGGATGTCTCTTATCACTTGTATGCAGATGACATTCAGTTATACTGTTCTTTTAAGCCTACTGAGTTATATAAATTGTCATCTTTAATCAACTGTTTGAGTAAGATCAAAAATTGGCTAAATGATAACTTTTTAATACTGAATTCAGCCAAGACTGAAACTTTAATCATTGCCCCTGAGCAGAGCATCCCCCAGATAAAACAACATATCGGTGCCTTAGGTTCGTCTGTTCAGCCGAGTCTCAGGAGCTTAGGTGTTGTTTTTGATGCGGCCATGTCTCTGGAGAAACACTCGAATCAACTTATTAAAAACTGTTTCTTTCAATTAAGGAACATTTCTAAGATAAGAGCCTTGGTGTCAAAGGCCGAGTTGGAGATGGTTATTCATGCTTTTATTTCGTCTCGTTTAGACTATTGTAACAGTCTCTTTATTTGCCTTAATAAGAAGGATCTTTGTCGTCTCCAGACTGTCCAAAATTCTGCTGCTAGGCTTTTAACCCACACGAGTAAAAGGGCACATATTACTCCAATTCTAGCTTCTCTTCATTGGCTACCAGTGAAATTTAGAATGCACTTTAAAATTTTGGTTCTAACTTTTAGAGCCTTACAAGGACATATATCTCTGACCTGATACAGCTGCGTACGTCCTCACGTAGTCTGAGATCAACAGGCCAGAGATTTTTAGTTGCCCCCCTTACACATTTTAAAACTAGAGGGGACCGTTCGTTTCAAGCTGTGGCACCTCGGTTGTGGAACGCTTTGCCTCCTTCCATACGCTGCTTGGATTGTATGGAAAATTTTAAAACCCAGTTGAAAACTCTTCTTTTTAAAGAGGCTTTTAACTAGACTGTAGGGTGGCCTTATGTGTACTTCTGTTTATCTTGATTATGTGCTGTAATGTATTTATAAGTGTTGTGTATTCTAACTATTGTTGTGAAGCACTTTGTGATTTTTATCTGTGAAATGTGCTATACAAATAAATTTTACTTACTACTTACTTACTATTCTAAAGTGGCCTTCTATGAGCCCTGACCTCAACCCTATTGAGCATCTTTGGAAGGAGCTGAAACATGCCGTCTGGAAAAGACACCCTTCAAACCGGAAACAACTGGAGCAGTTTGCTCATGAGGAGTGGGCCAAAATACCTGCTGAGAGGTGCAGAAGTCTCATTGACAGTTACAGGAGTCGTCTGATTACAGTGATAGCCTCAAAAGGTTGTGCAACAAAATATTATGTAAGGGGTACCAACAATTTTGTCCAGGCCTGTTCCATGAGTTTATTTTTTAAAATAATTCAGTTGAAGCATGGTTGAAAAGCAATGTCTGACTTTCATTGGTTAACATTCATAGAATTTTTATTAGGCCCGAGCCGGTGATGACCTGGAGGGCCTATTGTTTTTGCTCGGATTTTTATTTTTTTTTATTGTGACCAAATGATCCTAAATTTGACCCAGTGAACATGCACGAAAAGTCATTTTTATTGGTCCCAGACTTCAAGCTCGGCGAAAATGTTATGTTTTTGAAGTCGCCGAAAAAAAAATATGAGAAATGACTCAGTGGCGACCCCTACAAAAGTCAAAATACATTGGGCCTATGGAAAGTGAAAGTAACTTTTTTCCAACGTAGAAAAATGAAACTTGGTACATCCATAGGACATCTCAGGGCAAACAGAAAAGTCAATGACAGCCACACCCTAAACTCAACAGGAAGTCCGCCAAGTGGGGTTAAACGCGCGGCCACTAAAATCGCACCCCTTGCGCAAAAAGATGCAAATCATTGTGTTTTAATCTAAATGGCCCCAAATTTGGTGAGTATCATCTAGACACGTGTGCCAACCAAAGTTGTGACTTTGTTTATGATATCTTATCGGGTATGGGTGTGGCAAGCCTGTAACGAGGTGGCCATTTTTGTGAAAATAAAACGTCTCTAAACTCTCAAACGCCTTCTCGGATCGAGTTGGACCCAAAATGGCGTTTGTGCACATTCATGACCTGAACACAAAAATATGTAAATACAAGGGTTATCTTTAGAAATGGCTCTCCAGCGCCCCCTACAAACTTATAATGGGACCCAAGAATTTAGTTTGTCATAGAGACATGAAATTTGGTACACACATCTCTTATGTCATGACGAGCATAAAAGCCAATGACAACCACCCCCTATCTATAAATGTGTTGTCATAGCAACGTCCCAAATATTTGGAAAAAGTCAATGGGAAGTGAAAATTTTAGTTTGTCGTAGGCAAATGAAACTTGGTACACACATCCAGCATGGGCTTATGAACAAAAAAGCCAATGGGGACCACACCCTATCACACACGGGAAGGCGGCCATTTTGAATTGAGAATTTGGTCCGACCTAGAATACACCTCTTTTTTAAAAAACAACAAAACATAGCTGCTTCATTGCACAGACACCAAACTTGGGCAAAATGAGCTAAACACATGTATGTAAAATAGACAAATGTTTTTCTAGACTTTTTTGCTCGAGTTATATTTTTTTTTATTATAATTCGGTATATATTTTTTTATTATAATTTTTCTGCAAAATGATCCTCAATTTGACCCAGTAAACAAACAACTAAAAGTCATTTTTATTGGTCCCAGACTTCAAGCCCGGCGAAAAATTTATGTATTTGAAGTCCCCGAAAAAACAAAAACGAAAAATGACTCAGTGGCGACCCCTAGAAAAGTCAAAATACATTGGGCCTATGGAAAATGAAAGTAAATTTTTCCAATGTAGAAATACAAAACTTGGTACATCCATAGGACACCTCAGGGCAAACAGAAAAGTTTATTACAGCCATACCGTAAACTCAACAGGAAATCTACTATGTTGGGTGGAATGCGTGACCACCTAAATCTCACCCCTTGTGTCTAAAGGCTTTTCATCTAAACAGCTCCAAATTTGGTGAGTATCATCTAGACACGTGTGCCAAAAAAGTTATCAATTTGTTTTTTGATACATTTGTGGCTGTGGTCGTAATGAGTCTGTGAAGAGGCAGCCATTTCTTTGGGAAATAAATGCCATTTCCCAATTGCCAGGATCCTTCCTTTAGAGGAGGCCCCTCCAGAGCCACGGCTAGAGTCTTAGAAAACTCCTCAGAATCCTTTGGAACTTGTAACTTTGTACTTTTAGACAAGTTATATTTACATTTTGCCTTTTTAAACAGGGGGGTGCAGCGATTCCTGAGTCATCTCAAATCTCCAGCCAGTACTTTGTTTTTCTCGCCTTAGCCCAAGCATAATCTATTATTTTCAAAGGTTCAGACAGCTCCCAGGAAAACCAGGGATTGTGGAGACCTTTAACTCTAAATTACAAGGTGGTGTAGCAGGCCCCAGCAGTAGCACAGGCCCGGTTATTTGACATTACCGTGAAGTTTACGCTTTAAAGCACGAAATGCAATCCTCCGAGTGCATGTGTCCCCGCGGTCTCAAGGGAGGCGAGGGCCTTTATCGTCGCTTGCGGCTTTAATTTATTATTACTTTTGTCAGAAGTTTTTTCTGTGACCATTGTGAGTTTTTCTTTCATTGATCGAAGGGTACCAACAATTTTATCCACGTGTGTATCTATTGAAACTCTTTTTCAATAGTGGGAGGTAGTGCTGCAGTCTAGTCACCAATTTTCAAGTCCTCAGTTTTCAAGTCTGAGTCACCAAAGACAAGTTCGAGTTGAGTCATCTTTATTTAAACTGCAAGTCCAAGTCACTAAAGAAATTTCCAAGTCAAGTTCAAGTCACCAAAGTGAGTAACAAATCTGAAAACTGTTGGAGCCAAACTGACACATTAATTGGAATTTTAGTTTTGTATAAGCCCATTAAACACATTTAATGGAGTGAGTTTTAGTTGTGGCATATCAATTAAGGCTGTAGCCTAAAATAAATTTTATTTAGGCTCAACTTCTGGGTCACATTTATGGGCTGAGAGTTAAATGAGAGTTTGACAAGTTTGTGTCAGAGCCATAAAAAAGCAAGTCCAAGTAAAGCCAATGAGGCTTACCCTCAAGTTGAGTCACGAGTACAGGCACAAAATTGAACCTGATGACTTGAGTCCGAGTACAGGACTCTGAGAGAAGACTTTGCCTGGACCTTACTGAAATCTTATTGGTTGCATATTTTCTCAATTACCATAAATCTTTCCACGGCATTATTCTCTGGACAAAAGGTTGGGTATCTTTTATTAGGACTCAAGACTTTGCCTTTGGTAGTAATGTATTATTTGGGAGAAAGCTTTTGATCTGACTAATGTTCCACACCATAGGAACTAGGACAGTATTGCAGCCTACAGGGAGACACTTCACTCACTTGTTCCAGTGCGTCTTTGAGTTGCGGTACAGAGCTGGAAACATAATGGGCAAAATCTTTGCAGCGTTGTCACTGATCAGACTCATGATGTACTCGTTGTTCCAGTAGTACAGGGCTCTCTCTGCCACCTATACACAACACATTCACCACAATTCAGCCACTGGAACATGATGTAGTAGAAAGAAAGAATGACTGAGCAGCTACCTGAAAGTGTGGGCTGGACACACACTTGGCCAGCTGTCTGAAGAGTGGCTCCTGGACTTTAACAAACTCGGATGGCTCAATGACGTCCAGGATCTCCTCCAGCTCGTTCAGGAACATCACTTCCTTGGGACTGTGAGTCTTTGGCCAGTACTTTAGGAGAGCCATTACCACCTGGTGCCGATGGAAAAAAAAGGTAAAACTAATACTCAAAAATCTATAGAATACATTACCGACGCAGAAAATGTCAAACTCAAGGCACAAATCTCTCTCTCTCTCTCTCTCTCAGACTGTGGCACGTCCACACGTATCTCGCAGCCAGTGCTGCTGTATGTCCCTCTCCTAATATTATTTTTAATTTTTCTGTTTCACTAATTGCTGTAAAATTCTGTATTAAATGTGTGAATTTGTTAAAGTATGTGTCTCTTATTGACGTCACTAATTGCTGTAAAATTCTGTATTAAATGTGTGAATTTGTTAAAGTATGTGTCTCTTATTGACGTGTATTTCTGGCAGTGCAGGAGGAAGTGCGTCTCTGTCTCGATCTCTCCTGTCTGACAGTGAGCACACACTCTTCTCTCTCTGGGTAACCAGCTCTTTCGGTGTCTGCCCGTCTCGATGGCTAGACTGTGCTCACTGGGCCTGTACTTGGTCAGGATCCGTCTCTGCTTTGTGTCTCTGACACTCTGAAGATAATCTTCATGTTCATAATCTGACTTTAGAGTTCGATAGAATTGTAATTTACTTTGTGTTTTAGTTTCTTGATCCCAATGTTCCAGGTATGTATTTTTAGATTGTTTGGTAATTTGATTGATTTTGATGTTTGTGTGAGAAGCAGTGCTGGTCTGAGACTGGTTAGTGTTGGTAGAGTTAGTCAGGTTAGTAAGTCTCAGAACTAGCTGACTGAGTGGACTCTTTTCAGGGTTCAGTTCTTGGGTTTGTAGCGCTTTAAAATGTAGCTCTCTCTTTCTCTCTCTCTCTCATTTGGTCACATTATTTACAGTCTTTTCTAGGGGTACCATCAATTTTGTCCAGGCCTGTTAAATGAGTTTATTTTTTTAAATAATTCCATTGAAGCATGGTTAAAAAGCAATGTCTGACTTTCATTGGTTAACATTCATAGAATTTTTATTTATTATTACTTTTGTGAGAATAAACTTTTTTCTGTGACCATTGTGAGTTTTTCTTTCATTGACCGAAGGGTACCAACAATTTTGTCAATTCTGACAAAAGTAATAATAAATTAAAGCCGCAAGCGGCGATAAAGGCCCTCGCCTCCCTTGAGACCGCGGGGACACATGCACTCGGAGGATTGCATTTCGTACTTTAAAGCGTAAACTTCACGGTAATGTCAAATAACCGGGCCTGTGCTACTGCTGGGGCCTGCTACACCACCTTGTAATTTAGAGTTAAAGGTCTCCACAATCCCTGGTTTTCCTGGGAGCTGTCTGAACCTTTGAAAATAATAGATTGTGCTTGGGCTAAAGGCGAGAAAAACAAAGTACTGGCTGGAGATTTGAGATGACTCAGGAATCGCTGCCCCTGTTTAAAAGGCAAAATGTAAATATTACTTGTCTAAAGTACAAGGTTACAAGTTCCAAAGGATTCTGAGGAGTTTTCTAAGACTCTAGTCTTGGCTCTGGAGGGCCTCCTCCAAAGGAAGGATCCTGGCAATTGGAAAATGGCATTTATTTCCCAAAGAAATGGCTGCCTCTTCACAGACTCATTACGACCACAGCCACAAATGTAACAAAAACAAATTGATAACTTTTTGGCACGTGTCTAGATGAAACTCACCAAATTTGGAGCTGTTTAGATGAAAAGCCTTTAGCACAGTGCGATTTAGGTGGTCACGCATTCCACCCAACATAGTAGATTTCCTGTTGAAATTACTATATGGCTGTAATAAACTTTTCTGTTTGCCCTGAGGTGTCCTATGGATGTATCAAGTTTTGTATTTCTACATTGGAAAAATTTACTTTCACTTTCCATAGGCCCAATGTATTTTGACTTTTCTAGGGGCCGCCACTGAGTCATTTTTCGTATTTTTTTTTCGGGGACTTCAAATACATAATTTTTTGCCGAGCTTCAAGTCTGGGACCCATAAAAATGACTTTTAGTTGCACGTTTGCTGGGTCAAATTGAGGATCATTTTGCAGGAAAATTATACTAAAAAAAAAAAACCAAATTATAATAAAAAAATAAAACTCGAAAGCAAAACGCCAAGAAAAACACCTGTCTATTTTACATACATGTGTTTAGCTCATTTTGCCCAAGTTTGGTGTCTGTGGAATGAAGCAGCTATTGTCTGTGTTCTTTTAAAAAAGATTCAAAATGGCCGCCTTCTTGTGTGTGATAGGGTGTGGTCCCCATTGGCTTTTTTGTTCATAAGCCCATGGTGGATGTGTGTACCAAGTTTCATTTGCCTACGACAAACTAAAATTTTCACTTCCCATTGACTTTTTCGACATATTTGGGGACGTTGCTATGGCAACACATTTATAGATAGGGGGTGGTTGTCATTGGCTTTTATGCTCGTCATGACATAAGAGATGTGTGTACCAAATTTTATGTCTCTATGACAAACTAAATTCTTGGGTCCCATTATAAGTTTGTAGGGGGCGCTGGAGAGCCATTTCTAAAGATAACCCTTTTATTTACATATCTTTATGTTCAGGTCATGAATGTGCACAAACGCCTTTTGGGTCCAACTCGATCCGAGAAGGCGTTTGAGAGTTAAGAGACATTTTATTTTCACAAAAATGGCCACCTCGTTACAGCCTTGCCACACCCATACCCGATAAGATATCAACAACAAAGTCACAACTTTGGTTGGCACATGTGTCTAGATGATACTCACCAAATTTGGGGCCATTTAGATTAAAACACAATGATTTGCATCTTTCTGCGCAAGGTGCGAATTTAGTGGCGCGCCTTTCACCCCACATGGCGGACTTCCTGTTAAGTTTAGGGTGTGACTGTCATTGACTTGTCTGTTTGCCCTGAGGTGTCCTATGGATATACCAAGTTTCATTTTTCTACGTTGGAAAAAGTTACTTTCACTTTCCATAGGCCCAATGTATTTTGATTTTGTAGGGTCGCCACTGAGTCATTTTTTCGTATTTTTTTCGCGACTTCAAATACATAAATTTTTGCCGGGCTTGAAGTCTGGGACCAATAAATGACTTTTAGTTGTTCGTTTACTGGGTTAAATTGAGGATCATTTTGCAGAAAAATTATAATAAAAAATATATACCGAATTATAATAAAAAATATAACTCGAGCAAAAAGTCTAGAAAAACACTTGTCTCTTTTACATACATGTGTTTAGCTCATTTTGCCCAAGTTTGGTGTCTGTGTAATGAAGCAGCTTTTTCTGTGTACTTTTAAAAAGAGGTGTATTTTAAGTCGGTTCACATTTTCAATTCAAAATGGCCGCCTTCCTGTGTGTGATAGGGTGTGGTCCCCATTGGCTTTTTGTTCATAAGCCCATGGTGGATGTGTACCAAGTTTTATTTGCCTACAACAAACTAAAAATTTCACTTCCTATTGCCTTTTTCACATTTTTGGGACGTTGCTATGGCAACACATTTATAGATAGGGGTGGTTGTCATTGGCTTTTATGCTCGTCATGACATAAGAGATGTGTGTACCAAATTTTATGTCTCTATAACAAACTAAATTCTTGGGTCCCATTATAAGTTTGTAGGGGGCGCTGGAGAGCCATTTCTAAAGATAACCCTTTTATTTACATATTTTTTGTTCAGGTCATGAATGTGCACAAACGCCTTTTTGGGTCCAACTCGATCCGAGAAGGCGTTTGAGAGTTAAGAGACGTTTTATTTTCACAAAAATGGCCACCTCGTTACAGGCTTGCCACACCCATACCCGATAAGATATCTACAACAAAGTTATAACTTTGGTTGGCACACGTGTCTAGATGATACTCACCAAATTTGGGGCCATTTAGATTAAAACACAATGATTTGCATCTTTCTGCGCAAGGGGTGCGATTTTAGTGGCCGCGCGTTTCACCCCACATGGCGGACTTCCTGTTAAGCTTAGGGTGTGACTGTCATTGACTTTTCTGTTTGCCCTGAGGTGTCCTATGGATATACCAAGTTTCATTTTTCTACGTTGGAAAAAAGTTACTTTCACTTTCCATAGGCCCAATGTATTTTGATTTTGTAGGGGTCGCCACTGAGTCATTTTTATTTTTTTGACTTCAAATACATAAATTTTTCGCCAAGCTTGAAGTCTGGGACCAATAAAAATGACTTTTCGTGCATGTTCACTGGGTCAAATTTAGGATCATTGGGTCGGAAGAAAAAAAAAAAAAAAAAAAAAAAAAAAAAAAAATCCGAGCAAAAACAATAGGCCCTCCCGGTCATCACCGGCTCGGGCCTAATTAAAGCCGCAGCGCGATAAAGGCCCTCGCCTCCCTTGAGACCGCGGGGACACATATATTCGGAGGATTGCATGTCGTGCTTTAAAGTAAATTTGGAGCTGTTTAGATGAAAACCCTTTAGCACAAAGTGTACGATTTAGGTGGTCATGTAGTCCACCCAACATAGTAGATTTTCTGTTGAGTTTACGGTATGGCTGTAATAAACTTTTCTGTTTGCCCTGAGGTGTTCTATGGATGTACCAAGTTTTGTATTTCTACATTGGAAAAATTTACTTTCATTTTCCATAGAACCAATTATTTTGACTTTTCTAGGGGTCACCACTGAGTCATTTTTCATATTTTTTTTTCGGGGACTTTAAATACATAAATTTTTGCGGGCTTGAAGTCTGGGACCAATAAAAATGACTTTAAGTTGCACGTTTACTGGGTCAAATTGAAAATCATTTTTCAGAAAAATTATAATAAAAAATATATACCAAATTATAATAAAAAATATAACTCGAGCAAAAACGACAAGAAAAACGCCTGTCTATTTTACACACATGTGTTTAGCTCATTTTGCCCAAGTTTGGTGTCTGTGGAATGAAGCAGCTATTTTCTGTTGTTTTTAAAAGAGAGGTTGTATTCTAAGTCGGTTCACATCTTCAATTTAAAATGGCCGCCTTCCCGTGTGTGATAAGGTGTGGTCCCCTTTGGCTTTTTGTTCATAAGCCCATACTGGATGTGTGTACCAAGTTTCATTTGCCTACAACAAACTAAAATTTTCACTTCCAATTGACTTTTTCCACATATTTGGGACGTTGCTATGGCAACACATTTATAGATAGGGGTGGTTGTCATTGGCTTTTATGCTCTCATGACATAAGAGATGTGTGTACCAAATTTCATGTCTCTATGACAAACTAAATTCTTGGGTCCCATTATAAGTTTGTAGGGGGCGCTGGAGAGCCATTTCTAAAGATAACCCTTTTATTTACATATCTTTGTGTTCAGGTCATAAATGTGCACAAACGCCTTTTTGGGTCCAACTCGATCCAAGAAGGCGTTTGAGAGTTAAGAGACGTTTTATTTTCACAAAAATGGCCACCTCGTTACAGGCTTGCCACACCCATACCCGATAAGATATCTACAACAAAGTTATAACTTTGGTTGGCACACGTGTCTAGATGATACTTACCAAATTTGGGGCCATTTAGATTAAAACACAATGATTTGCATCTTTTTGCGCAAGGGGTGCGATTTTAGTGGCCATGCGTTTCACCCCACATGGCGGACTTCCTGTTGAGTTTAGGGTGTGGCTCTCATTGACTTTTCTGTTTGCCCTGAGGTGTCCTATGGATGTACCAAGTTTCATTTTATCTACGTTGGAAAAAAGTTACTTTCACTTTCCATAGGCCCAATGTATTTTGACTTTTGTAGGGGTCGCCACTGAGTCATTTTTCGTATTTTTTTTTCGGCGACTTCAAATACATAAATTTTTCGCCGGGCTTGAAGGCTGGGACCAATAAAAATGACTTTTCGTTAATGTTCACTGGGTCAAATTTAGGATCATAGGTGGAAAATAAAAAAAAATAAATAAAAATCCGAGCAAAAACAATAGGCCCTCCCGGTCATCACCGGCTCGGGCCTAATAAAAATTCTATGAATGTTAACCAATGAAAGTCAGACATTGCTTTTCAACCATGCTTCAACGGAATTATTTTATGGACAAAATTGATGGTACCCCTAACTTAATATTTTGTTGCACAACCTTTTGAAGCTATCACTGCAATCAGACGACTCCTGTAACTGTCAATGAGACTTCTGCACCTCTCAGCAGGTATTTTGGCCCACTCCTCATGAGCAAACTGCTAGAAGGCCACTTTAGAATAGTCCAATGTTTTCCTCTTAACCATTCTTGGGTGTTTTTTGCTGTGTTTTGGGTCATTGTCCTGTTGCAAGACCCATGACCTGCGACTAAGACCAAGCTGTCTGACACTGGCCAGCACATTTCTCTCTAGAATCCCTTGATAGCCTTCAGATTTCATTGTACCCTGCACAGATTCAAGACACCCTGTGCCAGATGCAGCAAAGCAGCCCCAGAACATAACAGAGCCTCCTCCATGTTTGACACTAGGGACAGTGTTCTTTTCTTGATATGCTTCATTTTTCCGTCTGTGAACATAGAGCTGATGTGCCTTCGCAAAAAGTTCCATTTTTGTCTCATCTGTCCATAGGACATTCTCCCAGAAGCTTTGTGGCTTGTCAACATGTAGTTTGGCATATTCCAGTCTAGCTTTTTATGATTTGTTTTCAACAATGGTGTCCTCCTTGGTCGTCTCCCATGTAGTCCACTTTGGCTCAAACAACGACGGATGGTGCGATCTGACATTGATGTTCCTTGAGCATGGAGTTCACCTTGGATCTCTTTAGAAGTCTTTCTGGGCTCTTTTGTTACCATTCGGATTATCCGTCTCTTTGATTTGTCATCAATTTTCCTCCTGCGGCCACGTCCAGGGAGGTTGGCTACAGTCCCATGGATCTTAAATTTCTGAATAATATGGGCAACTGTAGTCACAGGAACATCTAGCTGCTTGGAGATGGTCTTATAGCCTTTACCTTTATCATGCTTGTCTATAATTTTCTTTCTATTCTCCTGCAACTCTTTCCTTCTCCTCCTCTGGTCCATGTTGAGTGTGGTACACACCATGTCACCAGACAACACAGTGACTACCTGAAGCCCTATAAATAGGCCCACTGACTGATTACAAGATTGTACACACCTGTGATGCTAATTAGTGCACACACCTTGAATTAACATGTCCATTTGGTCACATTATTTACAGTCTTTTCTAGGGGTACCATCAATTTTGTCCAGGCCTGTTCCATGAGTTTATTTTTTAAAATAATTCCGTTGAAGCATGGTTGAAAAGCAATGTCTGACTTTCATTGGTTAACATTCATAGAATTTTTATTTATTATTACTTTTGTCAGAATAAAGTTTTTTCTGTGACCATTGTGAGTTTTTCTTTCATTGACCGAAGGGTACCAACATTTTTGTCCACACCTGTACACACACACACACAAACGCGCGCACACACACACACACACACACACACACACACACACACACACACACACACACACACACACACACACACACACACACACACACACACACACACACACACACACACACACACACACACACACAATAAAACTGCTTTCCACAAAAGGTTTTGGAGGATTTAAAAGGAATGCTTAGAAAAAACATTGCGCTTTTTATTGGACTTACCGGCTCAGTCAGAGTGCTGTCCTTTTCAAGAAACTGCACAACACAGTAAGCCAACTGCAACACACAAACAAATATAATATTAACACCGTCACAACATTTGAATTTACACAAAGGCATTGTAAAGAAATGTAATACCTGTGGATGGTAGACACTAAGTGATTTGACTTTGTGCAGAGGCAATAAAACCTTTAACAGAAAAATCTTGTGCTCTTCTTTTAGTGGTAAGGCAAATCCATTAATGATGCTGCAGACAGAAGACCGCAAAATGAGTATGAATCAAAATGTGGGGCATAATCAAGTAGACGCCACAGAGTAAGTGCCTACCTGTAAACTGAATGTGATGCAACACAGAACATGGGGCTTATCAGATATCTTCACTTACCTCCCCAGTATCTCCAGTAGTTCTGCTATACCATTATGATGCTCCGTCTCATAAATAAACCTGAAAAAACAAACACACTTCAATATTGCAAAAGAAGCCGTCATATTTTCTATAATACATATAAATTAGTTCATGGGACACTGGATGTTTGCAACAGCAAATTAATATAATACTGCAAATAATACTGATCATAATAAGTTCCGGTCCATATTAATTTTTAGTAGAACATCAAAATCTACACTGAGTACATGACCCATAGATGAATCAATTATGACTTCTTGTGTGCTAAGAATAACAGCGTATTTTAACATTGTGTTGTAGATGTTAAAAACAGCTTCCACATGTATATCATTATTGTTGTTTATTAGTTGTTAATAAGTGCTCAGAATTAGGAAGTTCAGTGTCTTGCCCAAGGACACAACCAAAGTATGAACCAATGACTGTATATACTATGGATAACGTCCACCCATTGCTCCCCTATTTACCGATATTGTTCTTATCACAGGGCAATAAAATGGCGGTTACATTCGGGCTTTTTGGCTTTTACTGCATAGTAAAACTATAGCTGTAACACTGGTAAATTGAAGCTTCATGTAAGTTGCTTTGGATAAAAGCGTCTGCTAAATGACTAAATGTAAATGAACCGCCTACCTGAGTCACTGCCGCCCCATTTATTTATTTACTTATTTATAAGAAGAGCTCACCTCTACTGTTTTAGAGCAAAAGCAATAAAGTGTAGCGCATAATGGTCATACTAATAACATTTTAAGCTTCATGTTTACAGTTAGAATGAGTTCATTTGATTTACCAAAGATTCAAAGTGTTAAAAGCCTGCTAAATCACTTTTTTCACTTGGCTTGAGCTGCTTGTGCCACAGACTAAACTAAAAACACTACACATGGCGTACATTTATACTTTCACATTTTCACATGAAAAGTCTTTCAAACTAAACAAACACCAGGCACATGACCAACACATATCACAGGAAGGGATCGGTGCTGTTACTGTATAAAGATCTGCACCATTTATTAGTGAAAAGAAAACAGCAACCCTCTGAGTTTGAAAGTGTACCATGCCTTAATAATGACTAACACCGTCTTGACAGATGCAGGGGTAATTGCCGCACAGCAATTACCCTCATGCTGAGGGGCGGACAGTACTATTGAGTGCAGATAATTGTTCAGTCATGTTGTCAAAGTGAAGGGGCACCAACCTATAGAAAATATTATTGATCTGTTTTCTTATGTAGGCTCTGAGTCCCAGGAACTTCCCGTAGATCCTGTGGAGCGTGGTTTTAAGGAAGTCTCTTTCTCTGGGATCCTCACTGTCAAAGAGTTCTAACAACTGAAATGAAAGGCAAAAATTACAGCTCACCGTCTTGTCATCTGAGAGCTGGAGTAAATCTAAATATTATGTTCTTACCTGCATAACAAACTTCTGGTCGATGTATTTCTTTGCAATGTTAGGCTGAAAGTCAGGTGATTCTAAAAACCTAAGGAAAAATTCATAGACAAGCTGCAACAGAAAAAAAAAAAAAAGGGGGGTTTGATAAGCCTGGCCCACACACAGAAACAAACTACGGACGATGTTTAGGACCACATAAATAAAATAATGCATTTAATAAATTATATATAAAAAAAAAAGTATTTCAATTCAACTTAAAATGCATTAGTCTACATACTTCTACAAACCTACAAAGACAAAGCCTTAAAGTAATTTGAGATGGTTTTTTTTGACATGAAATAGAGTAAATATTAGGGCTGTTTCGAATGCCATTTTTTGAGCTTCGAAGCTTAGGTGGCAATCAATATCGAATATTCGAAGCTTCGGTGGGTGGGGCTAAATATATAAATAGTGTCGGTGTAACTGCCGCATTTTCATTTCTGTTAATTTTCTGTGTAAACTGTCATTTGGTGTGTTTTGTGAAGTGTCACCAGAGGGCGCTGTAGCGCAGAGTTAGGCTCTTGTATACGCAGTGGTAGATTGATTAGAGCAGAAGTAGCGATCTCCACAGAAACCAAGAAAGGATACATGATTAAGAGAATAATTACGCTAAAAGTTAAAGTTTAAATTTATAAGGTAAAGGACAGAAGATCTCCAAAGCTAATCCCTCTCATGGTACTCAGCCAACGAGGTTTGTTTTTGCCTGTTTTATTTTCTAGAAGTTAATGTATCAATTGTACTTATTTTCGTTAAGCTAACTGTTGTTTTATCTGTGTGTTTCATCAGTTTTCACGGTGTTTTTATGGCGCTATTGAAAGACGGATGCTAATAAATTCATCAGTAGAGGAAACCACTTGTGTCTAAAGTACTTGGGGGAATTACAGTCGGTTTGCATTTGTATCATCTTTCACGACTTCACGTTTCACTCTTCGGCATCGTAAATGAGTTGCGGCAGACCCAGTGGAGTGCAGTGTTGCATTTGGTGCAATATGATCAGGTGGAACACATTCTTTGAATATTAATAAACATTTAATAATCTTTTAAATAGAACAGTTTCCGGTACACATTACACGGGCAGGTTTATGCTCCGAAAACGCAAAAAAATATATATATATATAAAAAAGAATATTCGAATCTCAAAACTAAAAATCGAATGCCACCCCACCGAACGAATATTCGAATATTCGATTATTCTAGTACAGCCCTAGTAAATATGCCTCCTTTCAGCATCTGGGAGGGTCCCAGAAACTTGGCTTGCAACTTTGGTGTGGCGGGTTGCCAGCCCTGACTGACAGTAAGGAGGAGGAGATTAAGAAACATGGCGCCCACCGAACAGCCTCACAGCAAAAAAGTCCAGGGTTTGATAGGGGCTTTTCTGGGTAGTCCAGTTTCTCCCACCAACATCAAAACATCCTGGACGCCCCCTTGTGGGGGCTGTCAACAGTGAATTTCCCCATAGGGTTAATAAAGGGATAATAAAATTTTAAAAATGTAGATTTGAGAGATTTGGACACGATTCTTATATTAAACACTATTTAACATGTGTATTGTTAATTCATTCATAAATCCTCATTTATAAAACTATTTTATTTTCATTTTAAAAAGGGGAATTTTAAATCATAAAATAATGTATTACAGAGAGAAGAATGTTTCTTTACATGGTCCATATCCTTCCATATCCTCCGACAGCAAGACACTCACCATAAACAATCCGGCATTAAAAATCTCAAAGAAGAACACAAAATATCTAAGTGAAAAGCAACTTTACTAAATACAAGCATAAAGAAATAAATAAAAATGCAAAAAAAGAAGGAAACAAATGTATTAAGATTGTATTGCTATGCTTGCTTTGAACTCACTCTGTTGCACAGGATATCTGCTATTTTAAATCAAAGATGTTTGATATTTACAAATGGAGACTGCAGCAGTAGTGTCCCTCTGAGGCCAATAATTCAGTCTGCTCTAAACTCAACACTAACAATCATCTCCAGTGCAACAACATGATCAGAACTGTTTGTGTTATTTAGAGAATTACACACCAATCCAACAAGTCTGAGCTGTCAATGCTTTGTCAGTCACTCACCTGGAGGTGTGGCCAGGCGGCCTCCAGCGTGGGCTCATCCTCTTCTGGATCAAACTCGGCTCCAGTGGGGTTGGACGACGGAGGCAATGTTCGGAACATATTCACTGCGAACTAGAGGGAGACAAATGAAAGCCACACGTTTATTTCACTGGACTGCATTATGTAAAACACTGTATAAAAACCTGTTTTACTCCATTTTTACACTGACAAAACCACTATCCAGAACTCCAGTTTTTTTAAGTCAGACAAACTTCCCTTTTATGCCACTTTTTCCTCACAATTTTAACGTTTCTCACATATAAAATAATAATACTTACATTTTAGAAAAAGAACACTTTTTCTAAGCTTTCCTACCGACTGGAAGTTTAAACAACTATCACCCTTGTGTGACAACAGCTCCTTCGAGTTTCATGCTGTTACCATCACCCACCCTGTTAAAAGTCATTTTGTAGTTATCTATCGGCCCCCAGGTCCACTTGGACATTTCTTGGAGGAGTTGGATGCACTTCTTTCATCCTTCCCTGAGGATGGTATTCCTCTGGTGGTATTAGGAGACTTCAACATCCACCTTGAAAAGCCACAGGCTGCTAACTTCAATAACCTGACTGCATCATTTGACCTCAAGCGGATTTCCACATCGGCAACCCACAAGTCTGGTATCCAACTAGATCTTATCTACATAAGATACTGCTCCACTCAGCACACTCATGTCACGCCACTGCACACTTCCGATCATTTCTTCATTACTCTCGACCTTGACCTACACACGTGGACAAAATTGTTGGTACCCTTCGGTCAATGAAAGAAAAACTCACAATGGTCACAGAAAAAACTTTATTCTGACAAAAGTAATAATAAATTAAAGCATAGCGGCGATAAAAGGCCCTACGCCTCCCTTGAGACAGCGAGGACACATATATTCGGAGGATTGCATGTCGTGCTTTAAAGCAAATTTGGAGCTGTTTAGATGAAACACCCTTTAGCACAAAGTGTACGATTTAGGTGGTCATGTATTCCACCCAACATTTTCTGTTGAGAAGGATCCTGGCAATTGGGAAATGGCATTTATTTCCCAATAGTTGCCTCTTCACAGACTCATTACCACAGCCACAAATCTATCAAAAACAAATTGATAACTTTTTTTTGCAAACGTGTCTAGATGATACTCACCAAATTTGGAGCTGTTTAGATGAAAAGCCTTTAGACACAAGGGGTGCAATTTAGGTGGTCACGCATTCCACCCAACATAGTAGATTTCCTGTTGAGTTTACGATATGGCTGTAATACATTTTTCTGTTTGCCCTGAGGTGTCCTATGGATGTACCAAGTTTCATTTTTCTATGTTGGAAAAAGTTACTTTCACTTTCCATAGGCCCAATGTATTTTGACTTTTGTAGGGTCGCCACTGAGTCATTTTTCATATTTTTTTCGCGACTTCAAATACATAAATTTTTCAGAGCTTGAAGTCTGGGACCAATAAAAATGACTTTTAGTTGCACGCTTTACTGGGTTAAATTGAGGATCATTTTGCAGAAAAATTATAATAAAAAAATATACCAAATTATAATAAAATAAAATATAACTCGAGCAAAAAGTCTAGAAAAACGCTTGTCTATTTTACATACATGTGTTTAGCTCATTTTGCCCAAGTTTGGTGTCTGTGGAATGAAGCAGCTATTTTCTGTGTTCTTTTAAAAGAGGTGTATTTTAAGTCGGTTCACATTTTCAATTCAAAATGGCCGCCTTCCCGTGTGTGATAGGGTGTGGTCCCCATTGGCTTTTTGTTCATAAACCCATGTTGGATGTGTGTACCAAGTTTCATTTGCCTACGACAAACTAAAAATTTCACTTCCCATTGACTTTTTCCAAATATTTGGGACGCTATGGCAACACATTTATAGATAGGGGTGGTTGTCATTGGCTTTTATGCTCATCATGACATAAGAGATGTGTGTACCAAATTTTATGTCTCTATGACAAACTAAATTCTTGGGTCCCATTATAAGTTTGTAGGGGCGCTGGAGAGCCATTTCTAAAGATAACCCTTTTATTTACATATTTTTGTGTTCAGGTCATGAATGCGCACAAACGCCTTTTTGGGTCCAACTCGATCCGAGAAGCCGCTTGAGAGTTAAGAGACGCTTTATTTTCACAAAAATGGCCACCGTTACAGGCTTGCCACACCCATACCCGATAAGATATCAACAACAAAGTCACAAATTTGGTTGGCACACGTGTCTAGATGATACTCACCAAATTTGGGGCCATTTAAATTAAAACACAATGATTTGCATCTTCTGCGCAAGGGGTGCGATTTTAGTGGCCATGCTTTCACTCCACATGGCGGACTTCCTGTTTAGTTTAGGTGTGGCTGTCATTGACTTTTCTGTTTGCCCTGAGGTGTCCTATGGATGTACTAAGTTTCATTTTTCTACGTTGGAAAAAGTTACTTTCACTTTCCATAGGCCCAATGTATTTTGACTTTTCTAGGGGTCGCCACTGAGTCATTTTTCTTTTTTTTTTCGGGGACTTCAAATACATAAATTTTTCGCCGACTTGAAGTCTGGGACCAATAAAAATGACTTTTAGTTGTTGGTTTACTGGGTCAAATTGAGGATCATTTTGCAGAAAAATTATAATAAAAATATATACCGAATTATAATAAAAAAATATAACTCGAGCAAAAAGTCTAGAAAACACTTGTCTCTTTTTACATACATGTGTTTAGCTCATTTTGCCCAAGTTTGGTGTCTGTGGAATGAAGCAGCTATTTTTGTTGTTTTTTAAAAAGAGGTGTATTCTAAGTCGGACCAAATTTTCAATTCAAAATGGCCGCCTTCCTGTGTGTGATAGGGTGTGGTCCCCATTGGCTTTTTGTTCATAAGCCCATGGTGGATGTGTGTACCAAGTTTCATTTGCCTACAACAAACTAAAAATTTCACTTCCCATTGACTTTTTCACATTTTTGGGACGCTGCTATGGCAACACATTTATAGATAGGGGTGGTTGTCATTGGCTTTTATGCTCGTCATGACATAAGAGATGTGTGTACCAAATTTTATGTCTCTATGACAAACTAAATTCTTGGGTCCCATTATAAGTTTGTAGGGGCGCTGGAGAGCCATTTCTAAAGATAACCCTTTTATTTACATATTTTTGTGTTCAGGTCATGAATGTGCACAAACGCCTTTTGGGTCCAACTCGATCCGAGAAGGCGTTGAGAGTTAAGAGACATTTTATTTTCACAAAAATGGCCACCTCGTTACAGGCTTGCTACACCCATACCCGATAAGATATCAACAACAAAGTCACAACTTTGGTTGGCACATGTGTCTAGATGATACTCACCAAATTTGGGGCCATTTAGATTAAAACACAATGATTTGCATCTTTCTGCGCAAGGGGTGCGATTTTAGTGGCGCGCTTTCACCCCACATGGCGGACTTCCTGTTAAGTTTAGGGTGTGACTGTCATTGACTTTTCTGTTTGTTCTGAGGTGTCCTATGGATATACCAAGTTTCATTTTTCTACGTTGAAAAAGTTACTTTCACTTTCCATAGGCCCAATGTATTTTGATTTTGTAGGGGTCGCCACTGAGTCATTTTTCGATTTTTTTCGGCGACTTCAAATACATACCATTTTTCGCCGAGCTTGAAGTCTGGGACCAAAAATGACTTTTTGTGCATGTTCACTGGGTCAAATTTAGGATCATTTGGTCACAATAAAGATAAAAAAAAAAAAAAAAAAAAATCCGAGCAAAACAATAGGCCCTCCTGCCATCACCGCTCGCCTAATTAAAGCCGCAAGCGGCGATAAAGGCCCTCGCCTTGAGACCGCTGGGACACATATATTCGGAGGATTGCATGTCGTGGCTTTAAAGCAAATTTGGAGCTGTTTAGATGAAAACCCTTTAGCACAAAGTGTACGATTTAGGTGGTCATGTATTCCACCCAACATTTTCTGTTGAGAAGGATCCTGGCAATTGGGAAATGGCATTTATTTCCCAATAGTTGCCTCTTCACAGACTCATTACGACCACAGCCACAAATCTATCAAAAACAAATTGATAACTTTTTTTGCACACGTGTCTAGATGATACTCACCAAATTTGGAGCTGTTTAGATGAAAAGCCTTTAGACACAAGGGGTGCAATTTAGGTGGTCACGCATACACCCAACATAGTAGATTTCCTGTTGAGTTTACGATATGGCTGTAATACATTTTTCTGTTCGCCTGAGGTGTCCTATGGATGTACCAAGTTTCATTTTTCTACGTTGGAAAAAGTTACTTTCACTTTCCATAGGCCCAATGTATTTTGACTTTGTAGGGTCGCCACTGAGTCATTTTTCATATTTTTTTTCGGCGACTTCAAATACATAAATTTTTCACGAGCTTGAAGTCTGGGACCAATAAAATGACTTTTAGTTGCACGCTTACTGGGTCAAATTGAGGATCATTTTGCAGAAAAATTATAATAAAAAAATATACCAAATTATAATAAAATAAAATATAACTCGAGCAAAAAGTCTAGAAAAACGCTTGTTCTATTTTACATACATGTGTTTAGCTCATTTTGCCCAAGTTTGGTGTCTGTGGAATGAAGTAGCTATTTTCTGAGTTCTTTTAAAAGAGGTGTATTTTAAGTCGGTTCACATTTTCAATTCAAAATGGCCGCCTTCCGTGTGTGATAGGGTGTGGTCCCCATTGGCTTTTTGTTCATAAGCCCATGCTGGATGTGTGTACCAAGTTTCATTTGCCTACGACAAACTAAAATTTTCACTTCCCATTGACTTTTTCCAAATATTTGGGACGCGTTATGGCAACACATTTATAGATAGGGGTGGTTGTCATTGGCTTTTATGCTCGTCATGACATAAGAGATGTGTGTACCAAATTTTATGTCTCTATGACAAACTAAATTCTTGGGTCCCATTATAAGTTTGTAGGGGCGCTGGAGAGCCATTTCTAAAGATAACCCTTTTATTTACATATTTTTGTGTTCAGGTCATGAATGTGCACAAACGCCTTTTTGGGTCCAACTCGATCCGAGAAGGCGTTTGAGAGTTAAGAGACGTTTTATTTTCACAAAAATGGCCACCTCGTTACAGGCTTGCCACACCCATACCCGATAAGATATCAACAACAAAGTCACAACTTTGGTTGGCACACGTGTCTAGATGATACTCACCAAATTTGGGGCCATTTAGATTAAAACACAATGATTTGCATCTTTCTGCGCAAAGTGCGAATTTAGTGGCGCGTTTCACCCCACATGGCGGACTTCCTGTTAAGTTTAGGGTGTGACTGTCATTGACTTTTCTGTTTGCCCTGAGGTGTCCTATGGATATACCAAGTTTCATTTTCTACGTTGGAAAAAGTTACTTTCACTTTCCATAGGCCCAATGTATTTTGACTTTTGTAGTCGCCACTGAGTCATTTTTATTTTTTTTGACTTCAAATACATAAATTTTTGCCAGGCTTGAAGTCTGGGACCAATAAAAATGACTTTTAGTTGTTCGTTTACTGGGTTAAATTGAGGATCATTTTACAGAAAAATTATAATAAAAAATATATACCGAATTATAATAAAAAAATATAACTCGAGCAAAAAGTCTAGAAAAACACTTGTCTCATTTACATACATGTGTTTAGCTCATTTTGCCCAAGTTTGGTGTCTGTGGAATGAAGCAGCTTTTTCTGTGTACTTTTAAAAAGAGAGTGTATTTTAAGTCGTTTCACATTTTCAATTCAAAATGGCCACCTTCCTGTGTGTGATAGGGTGTGGTCCCCATTGGCTTTTTGTTCATAAGCCCATGGTGGATGTGTGTACCAAGTTTTATTTGCCTACAACAAACTAAAATTTCACTTCCCATTGACTTTTTCACATTTTTGGGGCGTTGCTATGGCAACACATTTATAGATAGGGGTGGTTGTCATTGGCTTTTATGCTCGTCATGACATAAGAGATGTGTGTACAAAATTTTATGTCTCTATGACAAACTAAATTCTTGGGTCCATTATAAGTTTGTAGGGGCGCTGGAGAGCCATTTCTAAAGATAACCCTTTTATTTACATATTTTTGTGTTCAGGTCATGAATGTGCACAAACGCCTTTTTGGGTCCAACTCGATCCGAGAAGGCGTTTGAGAGTTAAGAGACGCGTTTTATTTTCACAAAAATGGCCACCTCGTTACAGGCTTGCCACACCCATACCCGATAAGATATCAACAACAAAGTCACAACTTTGGTTGGCACACGTGTCTAGATGATACTCACCAAATTTGGGGCCATTTAGATTAAAACACAATGATTTGCATCTTTCTGCGCAAGTGCGATTTTAGTGGCAGCGTTTCACCCCCATGGCGGACTTCCTGTTAAGTTTAGGGTGTGACTGTCATTGACTTTTCTGTTTGCCCTGAGGTGTCCTATGGATATACCAAGTTTCATTTTTCTACGTTGGAAAAAGTTACTTTCACTTTCCATAGGCCCAATGTATTTTGATTTTGTAGGGTCGCCACTGAGTCATTTTTCGTATTTTTTTCGGCGACTTCAAATACATACCATTTTTGCCGAGCTTGAAGTCTGGGACCAATATAATGACTTTTTGTGCATGTTCACTGGGTCAAATTAAGGATCATTTGGTCACAATAAAGATAAAAAAAAAAAAAAAATAAAAACAGGCCCTCCCGGCCATCACCGGCTCGGGCCTAATTAAAGCCGCAAGCGGCGATAAAGGCCCTCGCCTCCCTTGAGACCGCGGGGACACATGCACTCGTGCTTTAAAGCGTAAACTTCACGGTAAAAGGATTCTGAGGAGTTTTCTAAGACTCTAGCCGTGGCTCTGGAGGGCCTCCTCTAAAGGAAGGATCCTGGCAATTGGGAAATGGCATTTATTTCCCAAAGGTTGCCTCTTCACAGACCCATTACGACCACAGCCACAAATGTATCAAAAACAAATTGATAACTTTTTTTGTGTCTAGATGATACTCACCAAATTTGGAGCTGTTTAGACTTTAGACAGAAGGGGTGCGATTTAGGTGGTCACGCATTACACCCAACATAGTAGATTTTCTGTTGAGTTTACGATATGGCTGTAATAAACTTTTCAGTTTGCCCTGAGGTGTCCTATGGATGTACCAAGTTTTGTATTTCTACATTGGAATAAAGTTACTTTCACTTTCCATAGGCCCGATGTATTTTTACTTTTCTAGGGTCGCCACTGAGTCATTTTTTATTTTTTTCGGGACTTCAAATACATAAATTTTTCTGGGCTTGAAATCTGGGACCAATAAAAATGACTTTTAGTTGTACGTTTACTGGGTTAAATTGAGGATCATTTTGCAGAAAAAATATGATAAAAAAATATATACCAGATTATAATAAAAAAAAATATAACTCGAGCAAAAAAGTCTAGAAAAACACTTGTCTCATTTACATACATGTGTTTAGCTCATTTTGCCCAAGTTTGGTGTCTGTGGAATGAAGCAGCTATTTTCTGAGTTCTTTTAAAAGAGGCGTATTTTAAGTCGGTTCACATTTTCAATTCAAAATGGCCGCCTTCCCGTGTGTGATAGGGTGTGGTCCCCATTGGCTTTTTTGTTCATAAGCCCATGCTGGATGTGTGTACCAAGTTTCATTTGCCTATGACAAACTAAAATTTTCACTTCCCATTGACTTTTTCCAAATATTTGGGACGTTGCTATGGCAACACATTTATAGATAGGGGGTGGTTGTCATTGGCTTTTATGCTCGTCATGACATAAGAGATGTGTGTACCAAATTTTATGTCTCTATGACAAACTAAATTCTTGGGTCCCATTATAAGTTTGTAGGGTGCGCTGGAGAGCCATTTCTAAAGATAACCCTTTTATTTACATATTTTTGTGTTCAGGTCATGAATGTGCACAAACGCCTTTTTGGTTCCAACTCGATCCGAGAAGGCGTTTGAGAGTTAAGAGACGTTTTATTTTCACAAAAATGGCCACCTCGTTACAGGCTTGCCACACCCATACCCGATAAGATATCAACAACAAAGTCACAACTTTGGTTGGCACATGTGTCTAGATGATACTCACCAAATTTGGGGCCATTTAGATTAAAACACAATGATTTGCATCTTTCTGCGCAAGTGCGAATTTAGTGGTCGCGCCTTTCACCCCACATGGCGGACTTCCTGTTAAGTTTAGGGTGTGACTGTCATTGACTTTTCTGTTTGCCCTGAGGTGTCCTATGGATATACCAAGTTTCATTTTTCTACGTTGGAAAAAGTTACTTTCACTTTCCATAGGCCCAATGTATTTTGACTTTTCTAGGGGCCGCCACTGAGTCATTTTTGTATTTTTTTGGGGACTTCAAATACATACATTTTTGCGGGCTTGAAGTCTGGGACCAATAAAAATGACTTTTAGTTGTTCATTTACTGGGTTAAATTGAGGATCATTTTGCAGAAAAATTATAATAAAAAATATATACCAAATTATAATTAAAAAAAATATAACTCGAGCAAAAGTCTAGAAAACACTTGTCTCATTTACATACATGTGTTTAGCTCATTTTGCCCAAGTTTGGTGTCTGTGGAATGAAGCAGCTTTTTCTGTGTACTTTTAAAAAGAGGTGTATTTTAAGTCGGTTCACATTTTCAATTCAAAATAACCGCCTTCCTGTGTGTGATAGGGTGTGGTCCCCATTGGCTTTTTGTTCATAAGCCCATGGTGGATGTGTGTACCAAGTTTTATTTGCCTACAACAAACTAAAAATTTCCACTTCCCATTGACTTTTTCACATTTTTGGGGCGTTGCTATGGCAACACATTTATAGATAGGGGTGGTTGTCATTGGCTTTTATGCTCGTCATGACATAAGAGATGTGTGTACAAAATTTTATGTCTCTATGACAAACTAAATTCTTGGGTCCATTATAAGTTTGTAGGGGCGCTGGAGAGCCATTTCTAAAGATAACCCTTTTATTTACATATTTTTGTGTTCAGGTCATGAATGTGCACAAACGCCTTTTGGGTCCAACTCGATCCGAGAAGGCGTTTGAGAGTTAAGAGGCGTTTTATTTTCACAAAAATGGCCACCTCGTTACAGGCTTGCCACACCCATACCCGATAAGATATCAAAACAAAGTCACAACTTTGGTTGGCACACGTGTCTAGATGATACTCACCAAATTTGGGGCCATTTAGATTAAAACACAATGATTTGCATCTTTCTGCGCAAGGTGCGATTTTAGTGGCAGCGTTTCACCCACATGGCGGACTTCCTGTTAAGTTTAGGGTGTGACTGTCTTTGACTTTTCTGTTTGCACTGAGGTGTCCTATGGATATACCAAGTTTCATTTTTCTACGTTGGAAAAAGTTACTTTCACTTTCCATAGGCCCAATGTATTTTGATTTTGTAGGGGTCGCCACTGAGTCATTTTTCGTTTTTTTTTGCGACTTCAAAACATACCATTTTTGCCAAGCTTGAAGTCTGGGACCAATAAAAATGACTTTTTGTGCATGTTCACTGGGTCAAATTTAGGATCATTTGGTCACAATAAAGATAAAAAAAAAAAAAAAAAAAAAAAAAAAAATCCGAGCAAAACAATAGGCCCTCCGGCCATCACCGGCTCGGGCCTAATTAAAGCCGCAGCGGCGATAAAGGCCCTCGCCTCCCTTGAGACAGCGGGGACACATGCACTCGGAGGATTGCATTTGCACTTTAAAGCGTAAACTTCACGGTAATGTCAAATAACCGGGCCTGTGCTACTGCTGGGGCCAGCTACACCACCTTGTAATTTAGAGTTAAAGGTCTCCACAATCCCTGGTTTTGCTGGGAGCTGTCTGAACCTTTGAAAATAATAGATTGTGCTTGGGCTAAGGCGAGAAAAACAAAGTACTGGCTGGAGATTTGAGATGACTCAGGAATCGCTGCACCCCCCTGTTTAAAAAGGCAAAATGTAAATATTACTTGTCTAAAAGTACAAGGTTACAAGTTCCAAAGGATTCTGAGGAGTTTTCTAAGACTCTAGTCTTGGCTCTGGAGGGGCCTCCTCCAAAGGAAGGATCCTGGCAATTGGGAAATGGCATTTATTTCCCAAAGAAATGGCTGCCTCTTCACAGACTCATTACGACCACAGCCACAAATGTAACAAAAAACAAATTGATAACTTTTTTGGCACACGTGTCTAGATGAAACTCACCAAATTTGGAGCTGTTTAGATGAAAAGCCTTTAGACAGAAGGGGTGCGATTTAGGTGGTCACGCATTCCACCCAACATAGTGGATTTCCTGTTGAGTTTACGCTATGGCTGTAATAAACTTTTCAGTTTGCCCTGAGGTGTCCTATGGATGTACCAAGTTTCATTTTTCTACGTTGGAAAAAAGTTACTTTCACTTTCCATAGGCCCAATGTATTTTGACTTTTGTCGGGGTCGCCACTGAGTCATTTTTTGTATTTTTTTTTCGGCGACTTCAAATACATAAAGTTTTCGCTGGGCTCAAAGGCTGGGACCAATAAAAATTACTTTTAGTTGCACGTTTACTGGGTCAAATTGAGGATAATTTTGCAGAAAAATTATAATAAAAAAATATATACCAAATTATAATAAAAAAAAATATAACTCGAGCAAAAAAGTCTAGAAACATGCCTGTCTATTTTACATACATGTGTTTAGCTCATTTTGGCCAAGTTTGGTGTCTGTGGAATGAAGCAGCTATTTTCTGTGTTCTTTTAAAAAAGAGGTGTATTCTAAGTCGGTTCACATTTTCTATTCAAAATGGCCGCCTTCCCGTGTGTGATAGGGTGTGGTCCCCATTGGCTTTTTTGTTCATAAGCCCATGGTGGATGTGTGTACCAAGTTCATTTGCCTACGACAAACTAAAATTTTCACTTCCCATTGACTTTTTCCACATTTTTGGGACGTTGCTATGGCAACACATTTATAGATAGGGGGTGGTTGTCATTGGCTTTTATGCTCGTCATGACATAAGAGATGTGTGTACCAAATTTCATGTCTCTATGACAAACTAAATTCTTGGGTCCCATAATAAGTTTGTAGGGGGCGCTGGAGAGCCATTTCTAAAGATAACCCTTTTATTTACATATTTTTCTGTTCAGGTCATGAATGTGCACAAACGCCTTTTTGGGTCAACTCGATCCGAGAAGGCGTTTGAGAGTTAAGAGACATTTTATTTTCACAAAAATGGCCACCTCGTTACAGGCTTGCCACACCCATACCCGATAAGATATCAAAAACATAGTCACAACTTTGGTTGGCACACGTGTCTAGATGATACTCACCAAATTTGGGGCCATTTAGATTAAAACACAAGGATTTGCATCTTTCTTTTGCAAGTGCGATTTTAGTGGCACGTTTCACCCCACATGGCGGACTTCCTGTTGAGTTTAGGGTGTGGCTGTCATTGACTTTTCTGTTTGCCCTGAGATGTCCTATGGATGTACCAAGTTTCATTTTTCTACGTTGGAAAAATTTACTTTCATTTTCCATAGGCCCAATGTATTTTGACTTTTCTAGGGTCGCCACTGAGTCATTTTTCGTATATTCTTTCGGGACTTCAAATACATAATTTTTCCGCGGGCTTGAAGTCTGGGACCAATAAAAATGACTTTAGTTGCACTTTACTGGGTCAAATTGAGGATCATTTTGCAGAAAAATTATAATAAATAAAAAAAACCAAATTATAATAAAAAAAATTATAACTCGAGCAAAAAAGTCTAGAAAAACACTTGTCTATTTCACATACATGTGTTTAGCTCATTTTGCCCAAGTTTGGTGTCTGTGGAATGAAGCAGCTTTTTCTGTGTTCTTTTAAAAAGAGGTGTATTTTAAGTCGGTTCACATTTTCAATTCAAAATGGCCGCCTTCCCGTGTGTGATAGGGTATGGACCCATTGGCTTTTTTTGTTCATAAGCCCATGCCGGATGTGTGTACCCAGTTTCATTTGCCTACGACAAACTAATATTTTCACTTCCCATTAACTTTTTCCACATATTTGTGACGTTGCTATGGCAACACATTTATAGATAGGGGGTGATTGTCATTGGCTTTTATGCTCGTCATGACATAAGAGATGTGTGTACCAAATTTCATGTCTCTATGACAAACTAAATTTGTGGGTCCCATTATAAGTTTGTAGGGGGCGCTGGAGAGCCATTTCTAAAGATAACCCTTTTATTTACATATCTTTGTGTTCAGGACATGAATGTGCACAAACGCCTTTTTGGGTCCAACTCGATCCGAGAAGGTGTTTGAGAGTTAAGAGACATTTTATTTTCACAAAAATGGCCACCTCGTTACAGGCTTGCCACACCCACACCGGATATCATAAACAAAGTCACAACTTTGGTTGGCACACGTGTCTAGATGATACTTACCAAATTTGGGGCCATTTAGATTAAAACACAATGATTTGCATCTTTCTGCGCAAGTGCGATTTTAGTGGCCATGCGTTTCACCCCACATGGCGGACCTCCTGTTGAGTTTAGGGTGTGGCTGTCATAGACTTTTCTGTTTGCCCTGAGGTGTCCTATGGATGTACCAAGTTTCATTTTTCTACGTTAGAAAAAAGTTACTTTCACTTTCCATAGGCCCAATGTATTTTGACTTTTCTAGGGGTCGCCACTGAGTCATTTTTGTATTTTTTTAGGACTTCAAATACATAAATTTTTCGCTGGGCTTGAAATCTGGGACCAATAAAAATGACTTTTAGTTGTACGTTTCCTGGGTTAAATTGAGGATCATTTTGCAGAAATATATGATAAAAAAATATATACCGAATTATAATTTAAATTAAAGCCGCAAGCGGCGATAAAGGCCCTCGCCTCCCTTGAGACCGCGGGGACACATGCACTCGGAGGATTGCATTTCGTGCTTTAAAGCGTAAACTTCACAGTAATGTCAAATAACCGGGCCTGTGCTACTGCTTGGGCCTGCTACACCACCTTGTAACCTAACTTTAGAGTTAAAGGTCTCCACAATCTCTGGTTTTCCTGGGAGCTGTCTGAACCTTTGGACTAGGACTTGGAGCTAGGACTTCCAGAATGAAGAACTCATTCTTTCCCTCTGCCATAAGACTCTAAACAGCAGATAGGAGTCTACATTCACAATCACAACATTACATGAACAATTGTTTACCTTTACCTACTGCACTACCTCACTTTACACCGTCACTTTACACCATCACAACTGCACTACCTCACTTTACTACTTTATTCCTTTTGCCCTCTTGTATTTTGTTGTACATTTGCATTATTATTACTTGTATATTGTCTTATTTTATTTTTTTACTTACCGTGTGACATTTTTACTGTGGACGGCAAAGTAAGAATTTCATTGTACAGGGAAACATGCTTTCTGTCTGTACACATGACTATAAACACTTTGAATCTTGAATCTTTGGAAATAATAGATTATGCTTGGGCTAAGGCGAAAAACAAAGTACTGGCTGGAGATTTGAGATGACTCAGGAATCGCTGCACCCCCCTGTTTAAAAAGGCAAAATGCAAATATAACTTGACTTAAAGAACAAGGTTACAAGTTCCAAAGGATTCTGAGGAGTTTTCTAAGACTCTAGCCTTGGCTCTGGAGGGGCCTCCTCTAAATGAAGGATCCTGGCAATTGGGAAATGGCATTTATTTCCCAAAGAAATGGCTGCCTCTTCACAGACTCATTGACCACAGCCACAAATGTATCAAAAACAAATTGATAACTTTTTTTGGCACACATGTCTAGATGATACTCACCAGATTTGGAGCTGTTTAGATTAAAGTCTTTAGCACAAGGGGTGCGATTTAGGTGGTCACGCATTCCACCCAACATAGTAGATTTCCTGTTGAGTTTACGATATGGCTGTAATAAACTTTTCAGTTTGCCCTGAGGTGTCCTATGGATGTACCAAGTTTCATTTTTCTACGTTGGAAAAAAGTTACTTTCACTTTCCATAGGCCCAATGTATTTTGACTTTTGTAGGGGTCGCCACTGAGTCATTTTTCGTATTTTTTTCAGCGACTTCAAATACATAAAGTTTTTCCGGGCTTGAAGTCTGGGACCAATAAAAATGACTTTTAGTTGCATGTTACTGAGTCAAATTGAGGATCATTTTGCAGGAAAATTATACTAAAAAAAATATACCAAATTATAATAAAAAATATATAACTCGAGCAAAAACGTCAAGAAAAACACCTGTCTATTTTACATACATGTGTTTAGCTCATTTTGCCCAAGTTTGGTGTCTGTGGAATGAAGCAGCTATTTTCTGAGTTCTTTTAAAAAAGAGGTGTATTTTAAGTCGGTTCACATTTTCAATTCAAAATGGCCGCCTTCCCGTGTGTGATAGGGTGTGGTCCCCATTGGCTTTTTTGTTCATAAGCCCATGCTGGATGTGTGTACCAAGTTTCATTTGCCTACGACAAACTAAAATTTTCACTTCCCATTGACTTTTTCCAAATATTTGGGACGTTGCTATGGCAACAGAATTATAGATAGGGGGTGGTTGTCATTGGCTTTTATGCTCGTCATGACATAAGAGATGTGTGTACCAAATTTTATGTCTCTATGACAAACTAAATTCTTGGGTCCCATTATAAGTTTGTAGGGGCGCTGGAGAGCCATTTCTAAAGATAACCCTTTTATTTACATATTTTTGTGTTCAGGTCATGAATGTGCACAAACGCCTTTTTGGGTCCAACTCGATCCGAGAAGCCGTTTGAGAGTTAAGAGACGTTTTATTTTCACAAAAATGGCCACCTCGTTACAGGCTTGCCACACCCATACCCGATAAGATATCAACAACAAAGTCACAACTTTGGTTGGCACACGTGTCTAGATGATACTCACCAAATTTGGGGCCATTTAGATTAAAACACAATGATTTGCATCTTTCTGTGCAAGTGCGAATTTAGTGGCGCCTTTCACCCCACATGGCGGACTTCCTGTTAAGTTTAGGGTGTGACTGTCATTGACTTTTCTGTTTGCCCTGAGGTGTCCTATGGATATACCAAGTTTCATTTTCTACGTTGGAAAAAGTTACTTTCACTTTCCATAGGCCCAATGTATTTTGACTTTTCTAGGGCCGCCACTGAGTCATTTTCATATTTTTTTAGGGACTTCAAATACATAAATTTTTGCCGGGCTTGAAGTCTGGGACCAATAAAAATGACTTTTAGTTGTTCGTTTACTGGGTCAAATTGAGGATCATTTTGCAGAAAAATTATAATAAAAAATATATACCGAATTATAATAAAAAAATATATAACTCGAGCAAAAAAGTCTAGAAAAACACTTGTCTCTTTTACATACATGTGTTTAGCTCATTTTGCCCAAGTTTGGTGTCTGTGGAATGAAGCAGCTTTTTCTGTGTACTTTTAAAAAGAGGTGTATTTTAAGTCGGTTCACATTTTCAATTCAAAATGGCCGCCTTCCTGTGTGTGATAGGGTGTGGTCCCCATTGGCTTTTTGTTCATAAGCCCATGGTGGATGTGTGTACCAAGTTTTATTTGCCTACAACAAACTAAAAATTTCACTTCCCATTGACTTTTTCACATTTTTGGGGCGTTGCTATGGCAACACATTTATAGATAGGGGTGGTTGTCATTGGCTTTTATGCTCGTCATGACATAAGAGATGTGTGTACAAAATTTTATGTCTCTATGACAAACTAAATTCTTGGGTCCATTATAAGTTTGTAGGGGCGCTGGAGAGCCATTTCTAAAGATAACCCTTTTATTTACATATTTTTTGTTCAGGTCATGAATGTGCACAAACGCCTTTTTGGGTCCAACTCGATCCGAGAAGGCGTTTGAGAGTTAAGACGTTTTATTTTCACAAAAATGGCCACCTCGTTACAGGCTTGCCACACCCATACCCGATAAGATATCAACAACAAAGTCACAACTTTGGTTGGCACACGTGTCTAGATGATACTCACCAAATTTGGGGCCATTTAGATTAAAACACAATGATTTGCATCTTTCTGCGCAAAGTGCGATTTTAGTGTGGCGTTTCACCCCACATGGCGGACTTCCTGTTAAGTTTAGGGTGTGACTGTCATTGACTTTTCTGTTTGCCTGAGGTGTCCTATGGATATACCAAGTTTCATTTTTCTACGTTGGAAAAAAGTTACTTTCACTTTCCATAGGCCCAATGTATTTTGATTTTGTAGGGGTCGCCACTGAGTCATTTTTCGTATTTTTTTTTCACTTCAAATACATAAATTTTTGAGCTTGAAGTCTGGGACCAATAAAATGACTTTTTCGTGCATGTTCACTGGGTCAAATTTAGGATCATTGGGTCGGAAGAAAAAAAAAAAAAAAAAAAAAAAAAAAAAAAAATCCGAGCAAAAACAATAGGCCCTCCCGGTCATCACCGGCTCGGGCCTAATAAAAATTCTATGAATGTTAACCAATGAAAGTCAGACATTGCTTTTTCAACCATGCTTCAACGGAATTATTTTAAAATAAACTCATGGAACAGGCCTGGACAAAATTGTTGGTAAATATTTTGTTGCACAACCTTTGAGGCTATCACTGCAATCAGGCGATTCCTGTAACTGTCAATGAGACTTCTGCACCTCTCAGCAGGTATTTTGGCCCACTCCTCATGAGCAAACTGCTCCAGTTGTTTCTGGTTTGAAGGTGTCTTTTCCAGGCGGCATGTTTCAGCTCCTTCCAAAGATGCTCAATAGGATTGAGGTCAGGGCTCATAGAAGGCCACTTTAGAATAGTCCAATGTTTTCCTCTTAACCATTCTTGGGTGTTTTTAGCTGTGTTTTGGGTCATTGTCCTGTTGCAAGACCCATGACCTGCGACTGAGACCAAGCTGTCTGACACTGGCCAGCACATTTCTCTCTAGAATCCCTTGATAGTCTTCAGATTTCATTGTACCCTGCACAGATTCAAGACACCCTGTGCCAGATGCAGCAAAGCAGCCCCAGAACATAACAGAGCCTCCTCCATGTTTGACAGTAGGGACAGTGTTCTTTTCTTGATATGCTTCATTTTCCGTCTGTGAACATAGAGCTGATGTGCCTTGGCAAAAGTTCCATTTTGTCTCATCTGTCCATAGGACATTCTCCCAGAAGCTTTGTGGCTTGTCAACATGTAGTTTGGCATATTCCAGTCTAGCTTTTTATGATTTGTTTTCAACAATGGTGTCCTCCTTGGTCGTCTCCCATGTAGTCCACTTTGGCTCAAACAACGACGGATGGTGCGATCTGACACTGATGTTCCTTGAGCATGGAGTTCACCTTGGATCTCTTTAGAAGTCTTTCTGGGCTCTTTTGTTACCATTCGGATTATCCGTCTCTTTGATTTGTCATCAATTTTCCTCCTGCGCCCGTCCAGGAGGTTGGCTACAGTCCATGGATCTTAAATTTCTGAATAATATGTGCAACTGTAGTCACAGGAACATCTAGCTGCTTGGAGATGGTCTTATAGCCTTTACCTTTATCATGCTTGTCTATAATTTTCTTTCTATTCTCCTCGACAACTCTTTCCTTCGCTTCCTCTGGTCCATGTTGAGTGTGGTACACACCATGTCACCAGACAACACAGTGACTACCTGAAGCCCTATAAATAGGCCCACTGACTGATTACAAGATTGTACACACCTGTGATGCTAATTAGTGCACACACCTTGAATTAACATGTCCATTTGGTCACATTATTTACAGTCTTTTCTAGAAATTGCCATCAATTTTGTCAGGCCTGTTCATGAGTTTATTTTTTTAAATAATTCTGATGAAGCATGGTTAAAAAGCAATGTCTGACTTTCATTGGTTAACATTCATATAATTTTTATTAGGCCCGAGCCGGTGATGACCGGGAGGGCCTATTGTTTTGCTCGATTTATTTTTTTTTCTTTTCCACCTATGATCCTAAATTTGACCCAGTGAACATGAACAAAAGTCATTTTTATTGGTCCCAGCCTTCAAGCCGGCGAAAAATTTATGTATTTGAAGTCGCCAAAAAAATACGAAAAATGACTCAGTGGCGACCCCTATAAAATCAAAATACATTGGGCCTATGGAAAGTGAAAGTAACTTTTTCCAACGTAGAAAATGAAACTTGGTACATCCATAGGACACCTCAGGGCAAACAGAAAAGTCAATGACAGTCACACCCTAAACTTAACAGGAAGTCCGCCATGTAGTGAAACGCGCCACTAAAATCGCACTTTGCGCAGAAAGATGCAAATCATTGTGTTTTAATCTAAATGGCCCCAAATTTGGTGAGTATCATCTAGACACGTGTGCCAACCAAAGTTGTGACTTTGTTGTGATATCTTATCGGGTATGGGTGTGGCAAGCCTGTAACGAGGTGGCCATTTTTGTGAAAATAAAACGCCTTTAACTCTCAAACGCCTTCTCGGATCGAGTTGGACCTAAAAAGGCGTTTGTGCACATTCATGACCTGAACACAAAATATGTAAATAAAAGGGTTATCTTTAGAAATGGCTCTCCAGCGCCCCCTACAAACTTATAATGGACCCAAGAATTTAGTTTGTCATAGAGACATAAAATTTGGTACACACATCTCTTATGTCATGACGAGCATAAAAGCCAATGACAACCAATTTCTATCTATAAATGTGTTGCCATAGCAACGCCCCAAAATGTGGAAAAGTCAATGGGAAGTGAAAATTTTTAGTTTGTTGTAGGCAAATGAAACTTGGTACACACATCCACCATGGGCTTATGAACAAAAAGCCAATGGGGACCACACCCTATCACACACAGGAAGGCGGCCATTTTGAATTGAAAATGTGAACCGACTTAAAATACACTCTTTTTAAAAAGTACACAGAAAAAGCTGCTTCATTCCACAGACACCAAACTTGGGCAAAATGAGCTAAACACATGTATGTAAAAGAGACAAGTGTTTTTCTAGACTTTTTTGCTGGAGTTATATTTTTTTTTATTATAATTCGGTATATATTTTTTTTGTATAATTTTTCTGTAAAATGATCCTCAATTTGACCCAGTAAACGTGCAACTAAAAGTCATTTGTATTTGTCCCAGACTTCAAGCCCGGCGAAAAATTTATGTATTTGAAGTCGCTAAAAAAATACGAAAAATGACTCAGTGGCGATTCTACAAAAGTCAAAATACATTGGGCCTATAGAAAGTGAAAGTAACTTTTTTCCAACGTAGAAAAATGAAACTTGGTACATCCATAGGACACTTCAGGGCAAACAGAAAAGTCTATGACAGCCAAACCCTAAACTCAACAGGAAGTCCGCCATGTGCGGTGAAACGCTGCCACTAAAATCGCACTTTGCTTAGAAAGATGCAAATCATTGTTTTAATCGAAATGGCCCCAAATTTGGTAAGTATCATCTAGACACATGTGCCAACCAAAGTTGTGACTTTGTTTATGATATCTTATCGGGTATGGGTGTGGCAAGCCTGTAACGATGTGGCCATTTTTGTGAAAATAAAACATCTCTTAACTCTCAAACGCCTTCTCAGATCGAGTTGGACCCAAAAAGTCGTTTGTGCACATTTATGACCTGAACACAAAGATATGTAAATAAAAGGGTTATCTTTAGAAATGGCTCTCCAGCGCCCCCTACAAACTTATAATGGGACCCAAGAATTTAGTTTGTCATAGAGACATGAAATTTGGTACACACATCTCCTATGTCATGACGAGCATAAAAGCCAATGACAACCACCCCCTATCTATAAATGTGTTGCCATAGCAACGTCCCAAATATGTGGAAAAAGTCAATGGGAAGTGAAAATTTTAGTTTGTCGTAGGCAAATGAAACTTGGTACACACATCCAGTATGGGCTTATGAACAAAGCCCCACACCTTATCACACATGGGAAGGCGGCCATTTTAAATTGAAGATGTGGACCGACTTAGAATACAACCTCTCTTTTAAAAAACAACAGAAAATAGCTGCTTCATTCCACAGACACCAAACTTGGGCAAAATGAGCTAAACACATGTGTGTAAAATAGACAGGCGTTTTTCTTGTCGTTTTTGCTCGAGTTATATTTTTTTTATTATAATTTGGTATATTTTTTTTTTTTATAATTTTTCTGAAAAATGATTTTCAATCTGACCCAGTAAACGTGCAACTAAAAGTCCTTTTTATTGGTCCCAGACTTCAAGCCCGGCAAAAATTTATGTATTTGAAGTCCCGGAAAAAATATGAAAATGACTCAGTGGCGACCCCTAGAAAAGTCAAAATACATTGGGCCTATGGAAAATGAAAGTAAATTTTTCCAATGTAGAAATACAAAACTTGGTACATCCATAGGACACCTCAGGGCAAACAGAAAAGTTTATTACAGCCATACCGTAAACTCAACAGAAAATCTACTATGTTGGGTGGAATACATGACCACCTAAATCGTACACTTTGTGCTAAAGGGTTTTCATCTAAACAGCTCCAAATTTGCTTTAAAGCACGACATGCAATCCTCCGAATATATGTGTCCCCGCGGTCTCAAGGGAGGCGAGGGCCTTTATCGCCGCTTGCGGCTTTAATTTATTTTACTTTTTTAGTTTTCTACCTAATAAATATTGTCATACCAAACAATATCAGCCCATCAATTCTTATTAGCCTATAGTCCCAGTTGTATTGCATCTTTACAAGAAATGATCCATTCATGTTTGTACAGTTTCTGCTTGAGTTAAACGGTTTTGGAAGTGTGTTAATGTCACTTGTATACTGTACATGTTTATATCATCATACACAGACAGAAGGGACTTACTGTCAGACTTCGTAAGCGTCAGAAAAAAAGTCATAAAAAGTCAAGGAGATTGTTGGTGTCAGAGCGCATGGGCCCAGGCTTAAGGGAATCAGGCTCAAATTAGAAAAGAGGACTTTAGACTATAAAAATGACATGTTTTTATAGCCTACTGGTTTTATAAAGGAACTGGTATTCATTAGCTTTTAGGAGAAACGGTAAATGACCCTACAGCGGACAGTGAACACAGCTGTTCGAATCATCGGTGCCCCTCTCCCCTCCATCCTGGACATTTTCCTTGCACGATGCTCCAGCAAAACCATCAGCATCGTGAAAGACCCCACCCATCCCTCCCACAGTCTCTTCCAGCTCCTTCCATCAGGAAGACGGTTCAGGAGCATCAGAGCCCACTCCACCAGACTGCTCAACATCTTCTTCCCCAGGCTGTGAGAGCCCTGAATTCAAACCCCCTAGCCCCTCTCTGAGACCACATACAATACACTCCCCCCTCCCCCACCTCCCCCACTCCTATGTGCACTAGTCACTTTCACACATTGTTGTGTCTACACAATCCCACAGACAGTCTAAAATGCTATATGTATGTTTACATGCTCATGCACTATAAATAACCCTGCACTGTCCCCAAGCCAGCTGCTCAGAATGTTCTCTTGCACATGTACAGTTCTATGTGAAGCATCTGTATAGTTTGTATTTTTATTTTTATCGTTAGTCTGTATTGGTTGTATGTCTGTATTTATGTAGCACCGTGGTCCTGTGAGGCACGACATTTCGTTCCACTGTATGTATTCACATGTAGCGGAATGACAATAAAGCTTAACTCAACTCGACTCAAATGAACTGAATGAACATGGTAGGCTACCAGAGCTACCAGGTTATTCTTTCCCGCTAAAAAGATTGACTATAAGCTGAACTCATGTCTCTGTCTGTCCTCCTGCCTTCGTCTTGTCTGCAGCACGGCCTTTTCTGTGATGCACATTTTTATGAGTGCCCTTATGTGTATAATGTTACCAGAGGAGCTAAAAGTGCTTTTTATTATTATTTTTTTATTACTACAAACATGACAATTGTGTGTTTGTTAAATAACTCCACTCTGCGCTCGCGTCTCATGGACTCCTGCTGAAATAAAATAACGCTTAGAATGGCTCAGAGTTTTTATATTGTTGTATATATGCTATGTATTAATGATCAGGTCAAAATGAAACGCTAAACGTCCTTTTTGTTAACCTAAAGTAAGTAGAAGTACAAATGCCTAAAAGGATGTAATTGAAAACAGAAAATAAGAAAGATTCAGCTTTTTCAGATTTGATCAGTTTTTAGTAGATTGCCAGACCTGGGTGAGTGGTCTGTGATTGGTTCATTTGCGGAAAGGGGTGTGGTCACACCTGAGGATACAACTATGAGCAAGGTGTGCGTTAAAGGCCGAACACACAACAATTCGAGAGGGATACGGACGTGGTCTACGCTGCCAAGATAGATGTCTACGGCTTTGTGCGGTTAAAGAACATCCGTCTACACGAGCAAGCCAAGACGGGAACTGAGCGCTGCATGTGGACTACGCCACGTAGAGAGAGAACTATGGCTTTGTGCGGTTACAGAACATCTCAAAGCAAAGGTTCTTTTAAGAGCCACTGGCCGAATAAAAGAGCTGAGTTTGTTGGAGGTTTTGTCCTTATCTTAATCCTGGGGAGATATACCATATTCTATTGTAACACCCTGGGCTTAGAATATTGCCTAAGCAAATATTAGTGTTTATTAACTATAGTCTTAATAAATGTATATAGGTATCAAGGGCATAATTTTAAACGGTGCTCCTCTGTCTTATTGGCTGTTTTTTTAATAATCACCATAATTCATTGGGAAGAGTTAGTGCTTGAAATAATTTGATTGAAATCAGAAAAGAAGAAAGCACAAATATGAACCATTTCAGATTTGCTTATGCATATGGAGCTTTGCAAGACTTGGGTCAGTGTAAATATCACTATGTAAATTCTAATCTAAATTCCACTACATGCAAACAATACAAGTCTGATTGACCTATTAAGCTGTCTACTTATCATACTAAAAGGAACATATGCATCCCCCAGAGCACACAGAGTTTCACATTCAAGACCCCCCCCCCCCCATAATGATACAAACGGTGACTTGAATAACTGTCATTTAGAAATTCAGAAACATACCAAAAACTTCAAAGCTACAGAGACTTTGTGATACGGCTATAGATGATGGAGTTTCAAATGCCACATACACTTTATTCCTGTGTTTAATAATTGTCTGAGCTAAAGTAAGTACAAATGTATCAGAAAAGCACATTTAGAACTTAGTTACAATGAATCATCTAGGCTAACAGTTGTCATTTCTTCTGCAACTATTTTCAATGTGAGAAGTGCAGTGTCCTTATGTAATATATAAGGTGCACAGGGCATCACTCAGGGCCAACTTTGTAGAATTTCAACATAGACATGACATGCTCTAAATGAAATGATTGTGATTAAAGCGATTGCGGGATATCTTCACTTGATTTGAAACAGATAAAAAAACATTTTGTTTAGGAAGACAATCAGCAGTATTACTGAGAGATTATAAACCCCAAAGTGAACCAAAGATATATTTTATAGACTGTTTTGATTGTGCATTAATTTAAAACAGAAAACACAAGAAATGTCCATATGTGCTCTTCAGATCATGAAATGAGCCCAGGGCAACATTGTGAGTACGCAGAACCTTGTTGTGAGTAATTAGTAAGGTAGCAGTAATCTATCGATGTAATTATAATGTCTTACATCTACAGCTTTATCACGGCATTAGAGAACTGGTTTGAACAAGTATTTAGTATATCTAATAGATTTGGCTCTAAAAATCTTATGTAGATGCACAGAACAGGGAAGTGGAGATGTTGACCACAAATTCAGTCCCGAAAAGAGTGGTTTGGACCAACAGGCCTAGCCTACAGCAGTATTCAAATTTAGCTGTGCCAGACCTAGTGTGTGATTGGTCCGTGCATAAAAAAGGGGTGTGGCTACATCTGATCATACAGGTAAAAGCATTCACTTGTGCTATGGAGCGTGTCTTTTATTGCTGTGACCAGTTTTAAAGGACCCCTCAGATTGAACTACGAGAATTTCTCAAAGTTTGGTCTTTATTATTTTTGCACTCTGAGAAGTAGGCTATCCAACACTGTGCGGTCTTTTTCTACATTGCATCTTTTCAACCAAAGGTAAGTTTGTCTGTATATGATGGCTATTGTCTGTGGTCTAGTATTTAGTTGGATTTTACCAACTGGATACATAGGCCTACAATAATGTCAATGGAGTAGGCTCTACATGTGAGCGTACTATTGTGGGTCAGTTTGGTCCGTGGTTGGGTTTAGAAACAAGCCATTACACCTAGATTAGTTTTACGCTTGTAGGACTATGCTTCTATTTCTATCGGTATACTACAGCAGTGATCTGGTGAAGTCGACGGTGTCCTAACAAAGTATCTTAGTGATTCAAAGCATGTCTTAAATTGTGCAGGTTACAGCTGTTTGTCTGCTATATTAATAGTAACATGTCGAGTTCACTCCAGTAGGGCTGTACTAGAATAATCGAATATTCGAATATTCGTTCGGTGGGGTGACATTCGATTTTTAGTTTTGAGATTCGAATATTTTTTTTTTTTTTGTGTGTGTTTTGTATCACTTATGCACTGTCCGTTTTCGGAGCATAAACCTGCCCGTGTAATGTGTACCGGAAACTGTTCTATTTAAAAGATTATTAAATGTTTATTAATATTCAAAGAATGTGTTCCACCTGATCATATTGCACCAAATGCAACACTGCACTCCACTGGGTCTGCCGCAACTCATTTACGACGCCGAAGAGTGAAACGTGAAGTCGTGAAAGATGATACAAATGCAAACCGACTGTAATTCCCCCAAGTACTTTAGACACAAGTGGTTTCCTCTACTGATGAATTTATTAGCATCCGTCTTTCAATAGCGCCATAAAAACACCGTGAAAACTGATGAAACACACAGATAAAACAACAGTTAGCTTAACGAAAATAAGTACAATTGATACATTAACTTCTAGAAAATAAAACAGACAAAAACAAACCTCGTTGGCTGAGTACCATGAGAGGGATTAGCTTTGGAGATCTTCTGTCCTTTACCTTATAAATTTAAACTTTAACTTTTAGCGTAATTATTCTCTTAATCATGTATCCTTTCTTGGTTTCTGTGGAGATCGCTACTTCTGCTCTAATCAATCTACCACTGCGTATACAAGAGCCTAACTCTGCGCTACAGCGCCCTCTGGTGACACTTCACAAAACACACCAAATAACAGTTTACACAGAAAATTAACAGAAATGAAAATGCGGCAGTTACACCGACACTATTATTATATATTTAGCCCCACCCACCGAAGCTTCGAATATTCGATATTGATTGCCACCTAAGCTTCGAAGCTCAAAAAATGGCATTCGAAACAGCCCTACACTCCAGTCTGATTGTTGTATTTATCCCGTTGAACTGTGCAAAAGACACATTTACAAAAGTAAAAGGCGGCTCCCGGAGTCACGCCCCCGTTATCATGACGACAAAGTAAAACCAAAAGTTCTGCACCTAACGTATACAGTGTGAATTTGGGTTGTTATTCGCAGTTTCAGCTGTAAATAAGAAGCAGACTTTAGTGTTGATGGCAGCACAGCATAATCTTTTATATTTGTAATTAGTAGATGACCTCTTTCGTGAAATCTGTGGCTCCTAAGACCAGAGTGGCCAAGCGTTCCTCTCAAGGTAATACTCTCCATGTATCATGGTTAATATTTATTATGCATTTTGGTGTACAGAATGTCTGTGTTAGTATGTATAAGAGAGGTCTCATGTAGTTTGTTTGTAATGTGCAGACATCCATGGCACTAGATCTCGCCATACCATACACTCATGGAAGATGTCTCCTCACACTAAGAAGAAGCACAAAGTTCTGATTCCATGCGAGTCAACCAATAAAAAAGTGTGTTAGTGATGCATATTTTCCTGTTATGTAGTGTTTACAGTTAATAGTTAGTTAATATTAACAACATGCTTTTGCCCTTTTGTTTCAGTGCGTTTTGGTCCTGGGTGACTCACATCTCAGAGCTGTTGTGGATGGATATGTTCCATTGTCATTGCCTTCCATTTCCTTTGGTTTCTGTGCAATCTCTGGAGGAACAGCATATCACCTGGAGATGGAGGCCAGACATTTGATTGTGAATCAACCAGTGGCGAAGTGTGTGGTCATTGCTCCCGGCAATAACCTCAACTACAAGAATGTGACACGGTCTGGACAACAGTTTGCAAAGCTTCTGTCTACCCTCCTCAGTCGATGGAAGAAGGTATGTTCTGTACTTTATCAATCAGAATTGGAATATATGTGAAGTGAGGCAATTTTGTGAAGAAAATGCCTGTTTGTGTGTAAAGTCTAACTGTAAATTTTTTATTTACAGGTGTCTGTGGTAGACTTTCCTCCCAGGCTTGGGCTGAATCAAGCACATCAGGACCAGTTGCGGCAGATCTACCAGGGAGTAGCAAAAGGAAAAGTTATGCATTATTATTGGTAATAATCAGCTGTCAGTGTCTGGGCATAAATTCAAAGATCTAAAATATGGTATTTTTGTAGGTGTGGAGTACATCTCTTGTGTTGACCTGTTTCCTGTGGAGAATAAGAGGTTGTGGATTTACGATGGTGTAAGTAGAGCACTTGTGTCTATGCTATAAATAAATGTTATGCTTGAAACATGCAATTCAAGTAATACGAGAGAATGTATGTTAAAGTGGCATTTCCTATAATGCAGGTACATCTCAGTGACAACGAGGGCATGAGCATCTTAGCTGAGGTGCTCTTGAGGGCTGCTGCAGATCCCACTGACCAAAGCGAACCTCCCTGCTCCTCACCCTCTAGATCAGAGCCATCCTCCTCTCCTGCCACCAGTGTCCCTCCCACTGCACGTACCACCAGGCAGAGTGCTGCAACTTGTCCAAACCCTGTGCTTCTGTCTTTCATTGAAGGCTCTTCAGTCAACTTCTTGTTCATCTGACCCGTTTAAATGGAATGTTGTTGAATGAAAGGGAAAGGTAAGAAAGTACTCTCTGTATGTTAAGTGCTTTTTTGTTACTTGTTCACATTTCATTGTTAATGACATTTATCTTGTTTTAGGCCAACCAAGCAGAAGATGTCAAGGTTGCACGCTTGGGACTCAAACGCAAGTTTGATGTTGAGCAGGTTTGTTAACTCTTACAGTGAAAGTAGATTTGACATTTCTAACAGTTCTAATCAGTTGTTGTTCAATTTTGAAGGTGCAGTCTATGTGCTCCATCCCGCTTTCCCCTGGTCAGTTTCATGTTTTGGCCACAACTGACACAGAAGAATCGTCAAATCCTGTTTTGTGCGGCATACCGGCAATTTGTCCAGCTGGAAAGAAGGTACAGTTATTGTTGGTGGTGACATCTTCTAGTTATTATCGTCAAATATAATGATCATACATCATATATCACTGTTGAAAGTCATAACTTTTTTTTTGCACTACAGATTCTGGATGCCGAAAAGTGGTTAGCGACACGTAGAAGCCATCCAAAACAGGTTTTGAAAATTAAGATAGTATGATAAGTGAGTAACACAATTAAAAAATAAAATAAAAATAATAATAAATACATTGTTTCTCCTTAGTTGATACAAACAGCAGGTTTTGTTTGGGGTTCTAAGAAATGTACCAGAGATGACTTATTACTACATCTTGCTTTATATAGATGGAGGCCGATGCTTTGGAGGTGACATTGGGAGGCTCACAAACCAATGATGTGGATTTGGACCGAGTGGGAAATGATGAGGTTGGTCATAAAGTTTTTTTTATATATGAAAAAAGAAATATGTCATGAAAAAAAAGTACATATGGGTTTAAAATCAGGGTATTTTCTTTTGTAAGTTGTTTTGAAGTGATAGCCAAACTTATTGTCTTTTTGTGCAAATAGGTGCCCAAGAAGCGTCTTCGCTCTGAAAGCATCCTGCCTGTTGACAGAACTGAGCATGCCTTGGATGAAGACAACAAAGCTAAGTTCCCATGCCCTAAAAACATTAGTGGCTCATTCCATCAGGGACATGGTTTGTTTAAATATCCAGGAGTACAATGTATGGCCATGGCCATGTCAGCGATCATTAGACATTCTAAGCTGTGTAGTGTGTTTTCATGTGTGTGGACACAGGAAGATTTAAACATGGTACTATTAGAAGGTGATGCCTTTTACAGCAAAAAAAGAACCAGTATCAGTGGAGGATAGACTTTGTTGGGATCTTGGGATTTCAAGCCTGAGGAGGATTTGTATGGTCAAACATTTAGTTTTAACATTGACAGTGTTCTGGGCCGTCTCTATCCAGTAAGCCAAGTTGAAAAGCGAAACCTTTGTTAGGTTACTTTGATGAGTGCACTTGAGGATAATCTAGACGAGACGGCATGTGTCTATTTACCATGTTTGCAAAGACGTGCCATTATTTCTGAAAGAGGTTTGTTCGCTATTGTGGATTCTCATGCACGCAGTGCTTCAGGAATGTTAGACGCTAATGGAACAAGTGTTGTGCTCTACTTTAATAGCCTTGGTGAGGTTTACAGTCACCTTCACAAGTTTGCAGCAGGGTTTGGTCCCTCAAATGAGACATTTGAACTAAACAGTGTGTCAGTGAGTTTGAAATGCGCATCGTCTGCTGTGCCAGTGCAAATACAACTGAAGGTTGATGATAGACCATGTGACAATGACTGTATTGTTGTAGAGGAAAGTCCCGTCTACCAAGACATGTCTTTAACTGAGAGTGACATTGAGTGTGCATCGGCACGGTCATGTGAAAATGACTGTGTAATTGTAGAGGAAAGTCCTGCACGTGAGGAGTTGTCTTTGAGTGATGGTGACAATATGTGTGCGTTGTTGGAGTCACAGGAATCTGTACAGAAGCGAAGTGGTCAGAAACGTGCCAGAGCCGTTGGTGTATTCTGTGATCCAAGGTGAACTCCATGCTCAAGGAACATCAGTGTCAGATCGTACCATCCGTCGTTGTTTGAGCCAAAGTGGACTACATGGGAGATGACCAAGGAGGACACCATTGTTGAAACAAATCATAAAAAAGCTAGACTGGAATATGCCAAACTACATGTTGACAAGCCACAAAGCTTCTGGGAGAATGTCCTATGGACAGATGAGACAAAAATGGAACTTTTTGCCAAGGCACATCAGCTCTATGTTCACAGACGGAAAAATGAAGCATATCAAGAAAAGAGCACTGTCCCTACTGTCAAACATGGAGGAGGCTCTGTTATGTTCTGGGGCTGCTTTGCTGCATCTGGCACAGGGTGTCTTGAATCTGTGCATGGTACAATGAAATCTGAAGACTATCAAGGCATTCTAGAGAGAAATGTGCTGGCCAGTGTCAGACAGCTTGGTCTCAGTCGCAGGTCATGGGTCTTGCAACAGGACAATGACCCAAAACACAGCTAAAAACACCCAAGAATGGTTAAGAGGAAAACATTGGACTATTCTAAAGTGGCCTTCTATGAGCCCTGACCTCAATCCTATTGAGCATCTTTGGAAGGAGCTGAAACATGCCGTCTGGAAAAGACACCCTTCAAACCGGAAACAACTGGAGCAGTTTGCTCATGAGGAGTGGGCCAAAATACCTGCTGAGAGGTGCACAAGTCTCATTGACAGTTACAGGAATCGTCTGATTGCAGTGATAGCCTCAAAAGGTTGTGCAACAAAATATTAAGTTAGGGGTACCATCAATTTTGTCCAGGCCTGTTCCATGAGTTTATTTTTTTTAAATAATTCTGTTGAAACGTGGTTGAAAAAGCAATGTCTGACTTTCATTGGTTAACATTCATAGAATTTTTATTTATCATTACTTTTGTCAGAATAAAGTTTTTTCTGTGACCATTGTGAGTTTTTCTTTCATTGACCAAAGGGTACCAACATTTTTGTCCACGTGTGTATTGCCAAATGACTGGACCACAACCATACAAAACCAGGGCCAAGGTTATTCAGATTCCTATATTCCAACGATCTAAAACAAGTGCACAAAAAGAACCTCAAGAAAAAAGCACTGTTCAATCCAAATACATTAAGTGTAAAAGATCAAAGCAAAACAAAGAAAAATACCAAAAAGAGCGACAAACAACCAAAGATAAATTCAATGCGAAATACAGAGAGCAGCTGTTATTTAGACAGAAATGTAAAATTATGATGATTAAAAAATATAAGGAGGAAATGCTAATTAGACAAAAACAAAGGGCAATCTGTAGGAGTAAATATAGGGATGACTTATTGTACAGACAAAGACTTAAAGCCTCAAATAAAGATAAATACAGAACAAACATGGCGCATAGGGAAAAAGTAAAAAAATTTGAGAAAAATAAATACAAGACAAATCTGGACTATAAAGAGAAACTTAATGCCTTTGAGAAAAATAAATACAAGACAAATGGACTATAAAAAGAAACTAAATGCCTTTGAGAAAAATAAATACAAGACAAATCTGGACTATAAAAAGAAACTAAATGCCTTTGAGAAAAATAAATACAAGACAAATCTGGACTATAAAGAGAAAAGTAAGGCCTTTCAGAAAAATAAATACAAGACAAATCTGGTGTATCAAGATAAAGTTAAGTTAGCCACTGCACATAAATACAACACAGACAGTATATATAGAGCTACTGTTCTAGCAAAAAACAAAATGAAGAGGCAACTATTACAAAAACAGGCAGAGCAGTTTTCTTTTATTATGGAGCGCTTACTTAATACAATAAAAGAGGGTCCAGAATTGATTTGTTCAGTGTGTAATCGCTTGCTGTTTAAAAAACAAGTTTTAGCTTGTATAAAAGACAAATAAAAAATCCCGCCACAAACGGCAATAGCAGCTGAAAAATGCTCTTCTGAAAAATACCTTCATATTTGTAACACACAATGTACCGTATTTTTCGCACCATAAGACGCACTTTTTCTTCACCAAATAGTGGGAGGAAAAGTGCTCATGCCTTATGGTCAGAATACCATATATTACGGTATTCGGACCATATCTTATGATATCGCTCAGAGCGGCAGCGGGTGAGGGAGGACCCGCTGCCGCTTTGCAACTCGTCTCATGGTCCGAGTTGCAGAGCGGCAGCGAGTCCCCCGGGACCTTCCGTGTCCCTTGAAACTGCATCATCCCTCCCCCGCCCGGTGTCCAGGCTTCTCAGTAGTCCACTGAGGCAGCGCCCCCCAACCCTCCCGCGCTCGTGTCGCCTTGCCTTACCGTAGTGGCAGAGCGGCAGCGCGGGTCCTACCTCACCTTCCTTACGGAAGCCGATGTGTGCAGGAAGGCGCAATGCTGCTGTACTGTGTCACCGCCGTATGCTATTGGAGGATAGCATGTAGTAGGCGGTGTTACAGTACACAGCAGTGCGCATGCCCTTCACTCCTGTCATATAATTCAAATATTATTCTGTTATACTTTATTAAATATTTTATTACACTATTTGGTTCAGAATATTTTTTTTCCTATTTTTCTCCTCTAAAAACCAGGTGCGTCTTATGGTCCGAAAAATACGGTAGTTTGCCGTGTCTGTTAAAACCAGCAAGAGGTCAGCTATGGATTTGTTTTACCTGCCATTATAAAATTAAACGAGGCCAGGTCCCACCTGAATGGACAGGTAATGACTTAGAATTGGATCCAATTCCAAATGTCTCGGCTTGTTTGAATAGCTTAGAACAGCACCTGATTGTTCGTAATATTCCTTTCATGAAGATGTTGGCGTTGCCTAAAGGTGGGCAGAATGGTGTTCATGGGCCTGTAACATGCGTCCCTGCTAATGTTGTTCAGACAACTAATTTGCTGCCACATTCTAACATGGATGGTTCACTAGTACGTATTAAACTAAAGCGTAAATTCACTTATAAAGGGCACTATGAATACCAGTTTGTAGACACAAAGCACATACAAGAAGCACTTGCATATTTAAAAGGAAAATAATCCATATTACAAAGACATTGACTTTAATGAAGAATGGATAAATGAGTTTTCTAAGGAGCAGGAGATGCAGTTAGAGGAAGATAATGCTAAAAAGGGTGAAGTGTCTGAAGAAGTTGAAGAAGACATCATGATCAGCAGCATCACTGCATTTTTCAAGACACATGTTTGATGCCAGTAGATATTGGGCAAGAAACATTAGATCAGTATTTTGAAGACATATTGAATTTAGCCTCCGCAGAAGGAAATAATCCAGTAAAGATGCTGTCTGAGAAAGACAATGAAGCAAAAGCCTTTCCCAGTTCTGTTTCCGAAAGGATGCAATACTTTCCATACGCTCAGGAAGCAGCGCTTGACATTGTCTTGTTATTTTAATAACAGAATCTTAAATGCTGATGGTAGGTTTGCTAATAATATTGAGTTCATTTTTTTTTGCTCAATACATGTCAGAAGTGGAGCAGGTTGTTTCCAAAGTATCAATAGCTTTACGTAAAGGGCAAACAGGTGGTAAACTACAAAAAAATCAAAGTGATAATGTTGAAACCTTGAAGGACATGGTGCATGTGGATGACGGATATCGATTTTTGCAGCCAATTAGAGGAACCCCAGCATTTTGGCAAGCAGCACAAAAAGATTTGATGGCTTGAACCCCTTATCTCTTCCGGATCATTTTGGCTATATTGCTGTGTAATGTGACCTGTGATGATTGCTGTTATTGAACCCTTTGGAATTTAAATACAAGTGTGGGCTCTTTGTAAAGGTAACAACCTCTAGTTTCACCCACAACAGTCAGAATCTCTACTACTCTACTACTCTAATCTCTACTACTAATAAAATTTTATACACTTTGGAACGCACAGAGAAAATTATTTTTCGTGTCCTCGTGAAATATTTAGTGAAAATAAAGGTGTAAAAGGCTTCAGCAAAACACACTATGGGCAAAAATAATAACTTGATGACTACTCACATTTCAAACTTGAAAAGAATATCTGTAAAAATGAATTTTATAAAAAAATTATGTTGGTAGGTCCATGCGTTTTATACAGGAACCATAGTTTATCCAAAATTTATCCAAATTGGAGACATTTGGAAAACGTATGAAAAAGTGCAATAAGTTCTGAATGCTTCAACCCACAGGCATCAATGAGGGCTCTACTTAAAGGGTAACTAAACCCCTGGTCAAATCGTAACTCCACCCACTCACAAAATTTGAAAAATGCTGGAAAAGTGGGCAGAGCCCAGCAGAGACAGAGGGGACAAACCGAGGGCGGAGCTCAGAGGGGGCGTGAACCGGAGACCCGCAGTGACGGATTGATTGACAGCAGCTGTCAGACTCGCAAAGATGGAGGCTTGAAGGAAGCTAGTAGCTTTGCTACGAAGCGGTCCTTCTAAGTCGAGGACATTTCTGTGCACACAGGGCTAGAGCCTTATCAGTTTGTGCCACTGGCTCAAACTGCAGGCTCAACAACTCCCAAAGTTAAAGAACGAAGTCTTGCAGCACAAGAGAGAATGGGGCCAGTGATAAACGTTAGCATTGTCTAATTTAGGCTAATGCTTAGCAAATGCTAACAAAGTTTCAGAAATTGCTAACCTATGCATTTAGTTTGATTTTGGTAATTAGTGTTAATTAGACACAAAACAGAGATTTCAAGTCTCCCTCTACAACTGTTAAAAAACTCTTGTCTTGCAGCTCACTGGTCCTGGGAGAGAATGTGTTATAGATACTCAAGGTATGGCTATGAAATAAGACTAGTGTCAAGTCCAGTTAATTTAATAAGTATTATGCAAAAAAGACACAACTCTAACCAAATATAATAGTTACATCCAAAACAAAGTAGTAATAAACATTGTTTCTCATGTTGTAGGTAATGCACAGGTGTGACAGGTTGGTGAGTTGGCTGCATAACAGTCCATCCAGACTTTGAGGCAGTAGCACTAAACCCCTGTGTTACAGGCTCTAACACTTGTAGTGTTACACTTGTCTTCAGCTTTTTGGTGAGACGTGGTTAAACAGGGTAGTTCCAGGAAGAAGAGAGCAATGTTTTTATAAATAAGTAAATTTAATTTTTTACCCTCCACTTACACATACTGTACATGTACACCAGCTCTTTCAGCGGTTATAGACACCTGTCTGCTGCAGTGTGGTCAGGTGGTGCTGGGGATACCTGGGCCAGCAGGTACAGGTCATACCTCCTTGTGCTGTCCTTACAGACGATTCCAACACTGGATTTATAAATATAGTTGGTATATAAAAAATTAAAATATGTTACACACAAAACAATTGTTTAAAAACATGCATTATAAAATCAGCTATAAAACTCAAAATGAACATGAATCAACATAAACATTTACAAAATAATGTCTAAATGACACCCTTTTCTCAAACTTCCTTTACATAATTCTTATATTCTTTAGAGATTGTTCTTACAGTAAGCATTTTATATTGATATAATATTTTATATATACACACTTCATTTAAATAAAAAAAAATGTCATAGTAAATTCTCATACATCATTTCAAGGCAGGTCCAAACTTTGTAAATCCTGCACAGTCAGGACAGAGGCTTTTTACTTTGTGTTTGAAAGTCACTGTCAGTTGCACTTATTGGAGCGAAGATGGTGAAATGCAAGAGCCAAACTTAAACAGGCTGATCATAACTTCATGAGCTGTTCATAAGTTTTTAAGAATCTTGAGTGTGTTCAACAGTGTATTAGTGTTTACATTAGTCTAAATGTAGTCTCAGAAACCATACCGCTAACTGCAGTTTTCAGAGTCTGAATCCAAGATGATAGACAGCAGCAAAGTTGAAGGATGAAGTATCTTCAACAGTGAAGTGACGCAGGAACAGTTACCAGGTCCTGAAAATAAAATAAACATATAAACAAGATTTTATTTCTTAAATTAGACCATTTTAATTACAATAAAATGATAGATTATCACACACCTCATGTGTTCTTGTTAGAGTATTTAAAACAAGTAATTGCACTATAACAGTAAAACAAACAAAACAAACTAAAGAATGGGAATAAATGCATTACCTTCAGCAGTGGACACCTCACACCGTTCCCTCATTATTGGAGTAGAGCTAGTCCTGGGACACTCTGGCTGCTCCATCAGTGTCTGTGTCACATGACACACTCCTATTAGGCGTTCTGGCCTGGGTGGCTGCAAAAAAGAGTTTCACAAATGATTTGTTATCTTGATTATATGATGAGACCCAAACATCTGGGTCCACAACTCACAAAAACTGCACAATCCCTAAAAGATGCTCTGCCTTTGCACAATCAGCCTTTTCATTTCAAACCATCAAACAATGGAATCAGATCCTAGACAGTCTGAAATTCTAAATCTGGTACAAAGCATATCTTTTCTTGTGAGATTATTGCTTTTGTACATGATGCGTGAGAAATAAAGAATAAACAAAAATTAAACATACAAAAGCTTCACAGTATTCAAACTCACCTTTGCTTCACCTGCAGATCTGCAGCGACTGGTTCAGGCTGGCCCCCAGTTTCTCTGGTCATCTTAGGCAAAACAAAAGATTTGTGTTACTGTTTACAATTACAGTATTATATTAATTCATTTTAAAATGTTTATAAAGGATATTAATAACACAAATATTCTCATTACTATTACAGTATATCCTCCGTGAAAGCACTAGTCTTTTAATCCATGTGTACTGTCACTGGGTCGGTCTGGTTGGCTGCAGCCTGTGATACACTGTCTACTCAGCAGCTCCAGCTCTGCTCGGTTTACCCCGAGGAGCAGCGATAAACAACATACACTGACGGTGGCGCTTTCGCGTTCAATCTAATTAGCAAAGTTGACACAAAACGCACAAGTTTTTGAGTTTGTGTTGAGTCAAAACTCACGGTGTTACACGAGTCATGAGCTGTTCATGTTCAGTCAAGTCCAGAGTCATGAGCTAGTGGCAGGTCTTTAGTGCCAAGGGCTGCATCTCTACTACAAGTCCAACAGAGTGCTGCCCGTGGACGAGAAATAACTAACGGAAAATTGAGTGATAGAGTAAAGCTAAATGTCTGTGTGTACTGGGACACAGTATCAACACGCAGCAGCCCTCATTAGCGTTAGCCCGGTATCAGGAGCAGCTGAAGCTAACGTTTAGCATACTTTACCTAACTAGCAACATGACAAAATTGATTAGTTAACTTTAGCTTTACTGGGAAGAAACATAAATTGTGTTTCAAAATATATGTTCACTCACCTCAAGACGCTGCTGCGGTGGTGGGAATCCATGCAGGAGCAGCGTTAGGCGCTGTGCTGCCTTTCAGCGGGAGCTGTTTTGAGAAGCACATTTCCACCTCCATTGCGTTGGAGAAGCAATCCCTCTTAAAATGCCCGCTGCAAACTCCAGCTCTCAGCAGGAACTCACGGTGTTCCAGGCCAAGTGCACACTGGCGTCTAATTTCCAACTCAACTGGAAAGCAATGCAGTCCAGCAGTGCTGTTGCAACCAGTAACACTACAAGTAGCTACATGCTAATATAGCTAGCCTGATGTTTTGAACACCCGCTACTTGGGAAGATGTTTTTATACCAGGGGCGTGAGCCAATGCCAAGGGTGTGGTGGGGTCGTGCCAGGGGCGTGGGTAGAGAGCCGTTAGTCGAGCCAGTATACGTCACACTAGGAAAGAATCTTTAATCTAAAAATTCAACTGCAGTAACTACCGTTCAACCTGAGGAGGGCAGCACTTAGACGGTTTTACACCATAAAATGTAAAATTAATATACTTTATACTCAAATGTCAAAACTTTTACTCAGATCAGTGAACAGCACTAATAAGGCCCCATTCTTATAGATCATTAACTAAAAAAAGTTGGTTTAGGGTTTAGTTACTCTTTAAAGCTTACATCTAGAGGAATCTGTATTTACAAACATAATCACTCTATTAGTTATGAAAATTAATATTCCATAATAATAACACAATAAAATTGACATGTTTACATAAAAAAATAGTCAAAATGACTGTTATGGGCCAAAATATATATTTTTGAATAATATCCACACATAATAAACATACTGCAAACTATATACATAGGTTATAAAACAGTTGGTCAATGTTACAATATATGTGCAACATTGTTGCAGAAAGCACAAGAGCATGTCACATGTGGAGCATTTTACTGGGGTTTTTCTTGGTGTTTACTGCACCTCTGTGAAAGGACAAAGGAAAGGTGTGATATCTTGATCTTCACATCAGACCACAGGTGGAGAGGTGAGGTGTCCTATGGATGTACCAAGTTTCATTTTTCTACGTTGGCAAAAAGTTACTTTCACTTTCCATAGGCCCAATGTATTTTGACTTTTCTAGGGGCCGCCACTGAGTCATTTATCGTATTTTTTTTTCGGGGACTTCAAATACATAAATTTTTCGCCGAGCTTGAAGGTTGGGACCAATAAAAATGACTTTTCATTCATGTTCACTGGGTCAAATTTAGGATTATTTTGCAGAAAAAATAAATAAATAAATAAATAAAAATAATCCGAGCAAAAACAATAGGCCCTCCCGGTCATCACCGGCTCGGGCCTAAATATTAATCCGAGCAAAAATAATAGGCCCTCCCGGTCATCACCGGCTCGGGCTTAATAATTAATTTCATTACAAAAATAGACAAACATTTCTTAAATTCGAAAAGTTTCTCTTTGATTAGTATTGATCACATAAAGATGAATACCTTATAACTATGACATTTACATTTAGTCATTAGCAGACTCTTTTATCCAAAGGGACTTACAAGTGAGGAAAACAATTGAAGCAATTTTAACAACACAGTAACAAAAAGTATAAGCGCACTAGAAACTAGTCAGTTAGAAGCCAGCACAGTATACAAAGCTAAGGATAGGAAAGATTTTTTTTTAATTTATTTATTTATTTTTTAAATAGAGAAGGAATCGATAGAAAGGAAGTAGAATTAAGTGTTTGTCAGTCAGGTGTTGATGGAAGAGATGGGTTTTCAGGCATTTTTTAAAGATGGTTACAGAATCGGCTGATCTTGTAGCAGCAGGTAGATCATTCCACCAATGTGGAACAGAGCCAGAGAAGGTACGCGGGAGTGATTTTATTCCTTTCTGGAATGGTACCACCAGACGCCATTCATTTGCAAAGCGCAGGGATCTGGTAGGAACATAGGTCTGTATTAGTGAGTGAAGATATGAGGGTGAAGAACCAGTGGTGGTCTTGTAGGCCAAGAGCATAGCTTTGAACTTGATGCAGGCGTCAACAGGAGCCAGTGTAACATAATGAAGAGAGGAGTTACGTGCGCTCTCTTTGGTTCATTAAAGACCACTCTTGCCGCTGCATTCTGGATCAGCTGCAGAGGTTTGGTTGTGCAGGCAGGGAGTCCAGTGCTGGACGGTGTAGTGGTTGACAAGCCTAGTTGAATGGAGAGGTTGTGGTGGGTCTTTGGATTGGCCGGAATCACAAGCAGTTCTGTTTTTGCAAGGTTCAGCTGCAGGTGATGGTCCTTCACCCAAAGTGAGATGTCACTCAGACATGCCGAGACCCAAGCAGAGACCGTCGGATCGTCAGGTTGAAATGAAAAATGGAGTTGAGTGTCATCTGCAGCAGTGATAGGAAAAGCCATGGTTCTGAATGACAGAGCCAAGGGAAGGATGAAAGAAGCGCATCCAACTCCTCCAAGAAATATCCAAGCTGACCTGGGGGTCGTTATATAACTACAAAATGAGTTTTAACAGGGTGGGTGACGGTAACAGCATGGAACTCTGACACCTTGGTTGCATATTGATCTGTTTGTAAATGTAAATATGGTGAAAAGGGGTTAGGTAATATTAATATGAAGAATAAAGATCTAAAACTAAACTTTTTTCCAGCACACAAGTTTTTAATCAATGGCTATAAATGGCAATCTTGCAATTCCCGCACATGCTCTGCTGCTCAGAGCTCCGCACTGCTGTGCAGTGCTTCTAAAAACGCGTCCAGTGGGCTTTGGTCTACGTCATTGCCCGCTGGCGCTCCACGTGCTGTGTAATTTCAGGGTAATGTCTGCTCAAATACAGCAATAACGCCTGTCAATCAAAGTCAGTGCACTTCCTCCCCACATGCAGTCGATAGCTCGAAGGCTCTCTCCTTTACTCCCAAAGAATATGTCTATCCTAATTCAGACTAACTCTAAATATCTCAAGATCAGCAATATTCCAAAGCGGGGACCAACTTGTTCAGTTAACACTGGGTTTCTCTGTATAGCTGTGAATGTGTTCATGTAAAACGACAGAGTCAAGCACAAGACAGCACCCCAATACATTCATTATCACACAGGCAATTCATCAGTGGATCATAATATAATAAATAATAATAATAATAAAACAAATAAAGCCATGAGAGTAGTAGCTCCCTGCTGGTTAAATCTTAACAAATAGACAGGTACCAATTTGTTAAAGTTATTGAGTAATCATCAGCATGCACAGTAGTTGGCCCTGGAGTACCACAGGGCTCAGGATTAGTTCCCATACCCTTAATGTCCGGGCCGGGTTGCGGGCTCAGCAGTCTAAGCAGAGATTTAGATATAGATATCTATTTTTTTATATATATATATATAAGTGTTGTCAAAAGACCCGGTACTTCGGTACCAAGTCGGTACTAAAAAAATGTAAACGTCACGGTACCAAGTTTTCTTAAGTACCGGTAGTACCGAGGACCCGTTCAAACCCGGTTCCTTGATGCTTTATTAAAGCACTGAGACATGGCGACCGGCGGTGCAGCTGATGTGGTAGCTCTAAATCCACTTGTTGAGAAAAAAGGAGGAAAGAGCCGTGTGTGGAAATATTTCGGATTTGCGGCTGATGACGAGGGGAACATCATTGATAATCAAAAACCCATTTGCAAACGATGTCATCGAAGTTTTCTTTCAAAAGGAGGAAACACATCGAACTTAATAAAACACCTCAAAGACCGACACCCGGATCTGATGAAAGAGTTCAAGGAGTTAAGTTTCAAACTAATTTTAAATATAGAGCTTCTGTTATGAATTATATATCATATTTTAATTTGAATGTCGGCTAACGCTAATATAATAAGTGTTATGATCAAGATTCTTTATTAACTATTTAAAGCTCCTATACATTTAATTAGGGTAAAAAAAAAGAAACGGGACGACATAAAGGCGTTTACTGCTTTTACACACTAGAATTGTTTTAATGATTGTATATCCAAAAGGTGTACAAAAATGTATGGGTCAGTGTTTATGTCCTCAAAAACAGTCTGTCAAAAAGCAGTTCTAGCCTAGGCTTATTCTTGGCTGGATAACTAGCAGGTTTAAAAAATAAAATAAAATATAAACACAGTTTGATTAAATAAAGTTGCATTAAAAAAAACTTATGATAGTAGGCTTAGGCTAGTACCATTCTCTAACATTATGCTACTTCATGCATTATCTAACATCAACTTAAAGTGAGTGAATATATTTTCCAACATTAATTAATGTTTGTGCGGAAGTTAATACAAACACTTAATCATTCACATTTATTCATTGTGCATTAAATTAAGTTAACAGATAAAACCTTTTTATTTTATAAATGTATGAGTACATTTTGAAATGTATAATTTTTAATTCATTTTTTAAACTTATCTAGATTTATTATAAAAGCTGAGGTTTGCCATTTAGAGAAAAACTAATGTTTCATTTGTTCAGACTCAGCCCATTTTTGACTTCTATACTTATAAAGTATATTTATTATATTTTCCTTTTACAGCTGCAGGCTGAGGAAGACCATGGAACACCCCCGCAAACTCATAAACAGGCAACAGTTACAGAAGCTTTTCAGTGGCAGCAAAAATATGACAAAAACTCACCTGAGGCAAGAAAGCTGAACCGAGCTGTTGCTGAATTCATATGTATGGATAAAGTGCCCATTTATACAGTTCAAAAATGTGGATTCCAACAAATGCTCCATCATTTCAACCCTAAAATACCAGCTTCCAAGTCGAAACTTTTTTATGTACACTGAGATTCCCCAAATGTACAATGACACCAGAGACCTCATAATCCAGCATCTCAGAGACAAACCGTTTTACAGCTGCACAACAGATCTTTGGACAAGTAGAACTGCAGACACTTTCATGTCTTTAACTCTGCAGTACATTACTAAATCGCAATCCCGGTTATTTTTTTGTTATTCATCTAGTTATTTAATTACTCAAATGTTTACAATCCTTGGCTTTAAATACTTAAATTATGCCATTGTTTTTTTTTTTTTACATTTATAATAATATTTTAGTTTATTAATTGTTGGTCATGGCATATTTTGTTTAATTTATAAAAATTGTGTTTTTTAGGTTTGTAATTTTTCATTTATTATTTGTGGAAAAACTTGAAACACAATTTTAAACAAGTATGAAGAATGGCATTGTTTAACTTTATTAATAAAAATAGTGTGTTATTCAGCTAGCATGTTTTTGTGTTTTGCTTTGGTACCAAGAACCATGAATTTTTATTGGTAAATTTAGTCTAAATTAAACTTTGGTTTGGTACCGAAATTGGTACCGAGAACCGTGGATTTTCACTGGTATCGGTACCGAATACTGAAATTTTGGTACCGTGACAACACTAATATATATATATATATATATATATATATATATAGCGCTTTACCACCTAGGAGGCACTCAAAGCGCTTTACCAGTATTACACCTGGAACACCACCAGAGGCAAGTTGGGTTAAGTGTCTTGCCCAAGGACACGACGACAGTATGATCTGTGGGGGAGAGCGGGATGTTACGATGTTTTGAGATGTTTCGAGCGGGGATCGACACGCCCACCCGCCGGTCGAAGGACGGCCGCTCTACCACTGAGCTACTGACGCCCACCTTGGAGATGTACTGACCATGTGCACCACCTCAGGGTAGATGGGCTCTGTGATGACATTCCTGTTGTGGGTGATGTACTCCACCATCTCGCTCAGGGCCGCACGCTTCACTTCCTTCCATTTGAGATCGCTCAGCGGGTCGGACAGGAAGTCGAAAAGAACACAGCACTGTCGGAGTTTCTGGATAAAGAGCTTTTCCTGCTCGGCGGGGGCCACATCTGAGGGGAGAGAGAATAGCAGAAAGTTATTTTACTGTAAAATGTGAGAGAAAGGGGAGATGCTAGTTTCTCCACTTATTTTCTGTCACTTAATGAGATGTCTGTGTTTTAGTTGAAAGAACTTTGCTCCCTGGTTTGACCCTGTTACACAACCTTTTACTACTTCAGAGGAGGTGATAATGGCATAATACATAGGACATATTAAAATAATGAAGTAATTATCACTCAGTAGAATCCATTTCATTCAACACCTTTGACCATTTCAAACAATGTGTAGGTAAAAGAAGCAGCCAAATCCTACTTGGCTTAAAGAGGAAAATACAGTAATACTGTAATGCAGGTTACCAGAGCCAATTTAAGTTAGTATAAACCTGGATTTGACCTTTTAATCAGTGATGAGCAGGAAATCTGGTGCACCACTTACTGCAGAGCATCTCCTTTTACTGTTTTGGTGTCTGTCTGGGAATAGAACATTAAAAGGGATAGTTCAGTACCTAAAAACAATACACATTTAAAATTATTTAACACTGAACTACTCAATAAACTTGCATTAACAGTAGTTAGTTAAAGTTTTAGAAGTCTGTGTGTCTGATCCACAAGATCCATCTCCTTTTAGTAGTAGTTTTGTTGATTGGCTATTCCAAAAATTCTGGATTTTTGGAATGGGATTTTAACATATTTCCCATATTTAAATAAATAAAATTAGGATGTTAATAAGTGCAATCTATTTTTCTTTTTACCTGAATGCAAATGTATTTTCCCATTATTTTTTTCTTGGAGTAGCAGAATGCTTAATTTACAAAATAAAATAAAAGAAACAAATCTATGGCCGGGCCCCTCTGGCAATAAAAACGATATGGTAGTAATGGGCGATATGAACGATATGCGATATAAACGATAAAAAATTGGCCTACAATAGAGATTTTAATTCTATTGTACTATCGTGATAATGCATGTTGATGACGCAATTTCCCAGCGAAATTTACAGCCACGAGCTGCAACGCATCATCGTCAGCTTGAAACATGGCTGAAAGCGAAACGGAGGAGCTGGTGAAAAACATCCATTATTTGGACGTGGTTCGGATATAAGCCGTCTGACGTGCAGCAGCAAATTATACTCTGTAGAGTGTGTGGGGCAACAGTTCCGGCTAAGAGAGGTAACATGACTAATCTGTTCTACCACCTCAAAACGAAACATGTTACTGAATACCAGCATAGCCAGGCAATGCAGCCAACCCCAAGCTCTAGAAACGTTAAGAAAAAACAGGAACTGATCCAGACCTTCATCCAAGTCATTTTCAAAAGGTACTCCTTACAGTAGGAAGAGCCCGCGATGGATTGAAATTAACAGGGCGATAATTGTTTACTCGTGTAAGGACATGGTCCCTTTTCAAATGGTAGAGAGATGCGGCTTTAAAGCCATGATCAGAGCTATTGATCCACGATACGAAGTGCCAAGCCGCAAATACTTTACAGAAACAGAGATGCCAAAACTGTACGCCGAGCTCCGCGAAAAGGTTGAAAAAGAGCTGTGTGACTTGAACTATTTTTCTGGATAAAGAGGAAATGAATGCATGGATAACTCTCTCTAGATCACCCTGGGGCAAGTAGACTTTGGCCTTAGCGATATTTCTCAAGTGAAAAAAGCTTTTCCTGACTATTGCACTGACCTGCTGCTCAAACTTAAAGGCACTATCAAAGATCACCCCCAGATTTCTGACAGAGGGCCTGACGTTAGAGGCGAGAGGGCCCAGGGCGTCGATGGAAAAGGCCGGGGAAGTTTTGCCAAAAATAATTATTTCAGTCTTACCCGGATTGAGGTTAAGGAAGTTTGAACCCATCCATGTCTTTATGTCAGACAGACAGTCAAGCAAAGAATGGAGTGCAGCCTGTCCATCAGCCTTTAGGGGGAGATACAGCTGGACATCGTCAGCATAGCAGTGGAAGGAGATGTTGTGTTTAACCAGGATTTCCCCTAGGGGTAAAATATACAACAAAAATAGGATAGGGCCTAGTATAGAGCCTTGAGGGACGCCACAGGTGAGGGGGGCAACAGACGATGTGAATTCTCCCAGCTGGACACAGAAGCTCCTGTCGGCCAGGTAGGACTGAAAAAACTTCAGGGCAGTGCCTTTGATACCTACGCGATGCTCAAGCCGTGACAGCAGAATCCTGTGATCCACCGTGTCAAAGGCTGCTGTGAGATCTAAAAGCACAAGAATCACCGGACTGCCCGTGTCAGCGGATAGGAGCAGGTCGTTAAACACTCTCAGGAGAGCAGTCTCAGTGCTGTGGGCTGTTCTAAAGCCGGACTGGAATTTCTCGTAGATGTTATGAGCTAAAAAGGAGTGGAGTTGGACAAACTTCTCGCTTAAGGATTTTAGACAGAAATGGCGGTTTTGAGATAGGCCTAAAGTTTGAGAGGATAGAGGGGTCAAGGTTTGGCTTCTTTAGTAGAGGCTGCACCACAGCATGCTTGAAGGCATCCGGGACGCACCCAGAAGAGAGAATGGCATTAATCAGCAGTAGAAGAGCGGGAGCAACCGTATCAAGAACTATAGCATCCTTGAGTAGACGGGAGGGAAGACAATCGGAAGGGCAGTTTGAGTGCTGCAGATGTCTGACTGCATCAGAAAGGGAGGATAGGGTATTGAATGAATGAATGAAGAATTTTTAAAAACTTTCATAGAGGGCTGGTGAGGGCAAAACAGGGGATCCGTTTTTGGGATTTATGAGAGAATTTAATGTATTGAAGAGAACCTGGGGTTTGTGACTGTTTCTGGAGATCATGGTGGAAATGTACTGTGATTTTGGCGTTTTTTACAGCTTGGTGATAATCCGCCAAGCAACTTCAGAGGATTTGGAGGGACACGTGGAGGCGGTTCTGCCACTTGCGCTCTGTGGTTCTGTCTGAACTTGACCCCTAGTCTTCCCACGAGAGACAAGTGAGACTGTGGAGAGGGGGTCCGAGGATTACGACCAACCCGAGAACCAGGGCGAGACAAGTGTGGACAAGTGAAGCCACACAGGGGATATGCGTTCTTTGTGACTGGTGTAATGTTCAAATGTTAACTTGTATTCATATTTAATAATTTATCTATGTGTGTATATATATTGTTATAATTAATGATGAAAACAAGATGTCGCCTGTGTCTATGGCCTGCCGTCTGTCTCTGCGCACTTTGTTTGTATTTACATTATTTTTGTCAATTGTTATTGCAAATGTCAACTCTCTACTGGTCTATGACCGCCAAATACTTTTAGACCTTCGACCCTTGATTGAAAACTTGGTGCCATTCGAGCATGATGGCCGAAAATCTTTCTGTCCTCCGTTTCTTACGGGAATACCACCTCACCTTCACCATGTGTCAGCTCAACTTTTGCGCACACAAGCCAACAGTTTGGTGACGCTGTCTGAGCCTTACGTCATATTTTTTTTAATTATTCACGGTAATACCGTATACCGAGGTAAAATAGGGAGGAGGTTTGACGGTATCAAAATTTGGATACCGCCCAAGCCTATAGGGGACTTTAACATTCACGTGTGCTGTCCTAAAAATCCAATGGCAAGAGTCTTTTTAAATGTCATTGACTGTTTTAATCTTGTACAGTGTGTATCTGGCCCCACGCAGGAACGTGGGCACACTCTTGACTTGGTTTTAACTTATGGCTTAACTGTTTCTAATCTTGAAGTCTGTGATGCTTTCTTCTCTGATCACATGCCTGTTGTATTTGAAATTTCCCTCTCCTGTGTCATAGTTAAACCGTGTGCCCCTGCGCCAAATAGCCCTTCCACTGCTGCTCAGTTTTCCTCTGTTTTTAATATAAATTGTGTCTCTCTTTGTCCTAATACAACTGTTGAAGATCTGCGCGCTGGTTTTAATGCTGCTTGCTTAGCAGCATTAGACATGGTTGCCCCTGTAAAAACCAGGGTGTCTAAACCGAGATCTGATCCTTGGCTTAACGATGTCACACCCGCGCTGCCAGACGCGAGTGCAGAAGGGCGGAAAGAAAGTGGAAGAGGGATAAACTCCAAGTGTCATTTCAGATACTTAGAGAGAGTTGGTGTTCTTATTAAAAAATTGTAAAAGCTGAAAAGACCACGTATGTTTCTAACATTATTTCTTTAAATGGTCACAATCCTCGTGTTCTTTTTAATACCATCAAAACTTTTTTTAATGTCCCACAACTCCAGTGCTTTGAGAACCCATCAAAAGTGTGTGAGGAGTTTCTTCACTTTTTTACCCACAAGGTGGAGAGCATTAGGGCCCTTATTGGTCCACCTTTGTATGACCCTGGCATTTCTGTAACCTGTTCTGCTGTTTTGAACCAGTTTGAGCCTGTTAGCTTGCCCCTTTTAGAAAAGATTATTGGTCAAATGAAGTTCACTGCCTCCCCCAATGATGTGATTCCCCCTCGTCTTTTTAATGAGGTTTTTCCTACAGTGGCGCCCTGCATACTTGATATTGTTAATGTTAGTTTAATTACTGGAGTCGTACCTATGAGTTTTAAACATGCAGTTGTTCAACCCTTGTTAAAGAAACCTGGTCTAGACAGACTTGAGCTCTCTAACTATCGGCCTATTTCTAAGCTCCCTCTGCTTTCCAAAATTATGGAGAAAGTTGTTTATCTGCAGCTGAGCACATTTTTGAATGACAATTGTATAACTGAAATTTTCCAGTCTGGGTTTAAATCAGCCCACAGCACTGAGACAGCTCTGCTGAGGGTTTTAAACGACATTCTTCTGGCTTCAGACTCAGGTGATACTGTTGCTCTGCTGCTATTGGACCTTACGGCTGCGTTTGATACAGTCGACCACCAAATTTTATTGTCGCGACTGGAGAACTGTGTGGGCATTAAGGGGTTGGCCTTAGCCTGGATTATGTCCTATTTGGAAGGCAGAAGTTTTTCAGTTCAGGTCAGTGATGCTGTGTCCTCTTCGGCTCCTCTGTCGTGCGGTGTTCCTCAAGGGTCTGTCCTTGGGCCGCTACTTTTTTCAATGTACCTGTTGCCTCTTGGGTCAATTCTTAGAAGTCACAATGTTTCGTTCCATTTTTATGCTGACAACTGCCAAATATATGTGCCGCTAAGTCAGTCAAAAACCCTTTTAAAGTGTCTGAATGAAGTGAAAGCATGGATGGCTATGATTTTTTTGTATTTAAATGAGAGCAAAACTGAGTTTGTGTTATTTGCTCCTAGTGACTCAGCTGCTGTGGTTCCTGTTGACTTGGGTTGTCTAACCCGAGACATTAGTCCTGTAGTTACAAACCTGGGAGTCAAGTTGGATGGTCGGTTAAAACTTGATGCCCAGATTAGTGCAGTGGTGAAGACCAGCTTTTTCCAGCTGAGGCAAATAGTAAAATCGTAATAAAATCGGTTTTATCTCGACATGATTTTGAAATTTTAATCCATGCTTTTATCACCACTCGTTTAGATTATTGTAATGCACTTTACACTGGTATTAGCAAATCACTTATGTCACGATTACAACTTGTCCAAAATGCAGCTGCTCGTCTTTTAACTGGAACTCAAAAATTTGACCATACCCATCCTCCAATCCCTCCACTGGCTCCCTGTGCACTTTCGCACTGCTTTTAAAATTCTTTTATTTGTTTTTAAATGTCTGCATGGCCTGGCCTCCCAGTACCTGTCTGATCTGCTTGTGCCCTACACCCCCCTTCATTCGCTCCGGTCAGCTGGCCAGGCACTGCTGGTCGTCCCCAAGACAAAACGAAAATCCAGAGGTGACCGTGCGTTTGCCGTGGCAGCTCCGAGACTCTGGAATGAGCTGCCTTTGCACATCAGATTGATTGAGTCTCTTCCTGTTTTCAAATCCCATCTTAAGACTCATTTATTTTCTTTGGCTTTTAGCTCAGTTTGAGGGTTGACTTTTAGTTTTGTATTACTGTTGCATTTATTTTTATGTTTATCTATTGTTTTATTATTTTTGTTGTGCGTCTGTTTATGTTATTGTTTATGTATAGACTGTGTTCAGCACTTTGGTCAACACTGTTGTTTTTAAGGTGCTTTATAAATAAAGGTGGATTGGATTATCATGACGAAGCTGACTTTTGATGCCAATGAGCCTGGACTGCAGTCTAAAGACAACAACAGAGCCAGGTACTGGCATGCTCAGATTACCTGGAAGATTACAGATTACCTGGATCAATAAGCAAGAAAGTCAAGAGAAGTGGACGGCAAGCCATACATAGCGGCGTCATCTTGGGTCTAGTCGAACAAACAACCTTGGTTCGGACTACTCTTTTTGCCCTGCCCTGCACAAGGTAGTGTCTACACTGGCGAAGACAAGTCCAAGGTAAGTAACTACTTGCACAAATCACACTGTACTTGCGTCAACCCCACCAACTGACAGAACGTTTGCTGAAGTCTGTGCATCATTAGCTGATCTTGTGACTAATAACCAAATTGAGTAGATGCAAAAAGACACAAAATAATCAAAAAGGGCTTGAAGACAAAGCACGGAGAAGAAGAACAAACAATCAATCAGTTGATTTGTGGTCAACTATAAGCCGCACTTTTAATTTTTATACTAATTAGCCTGATATGGACCCAATATGGATGTTGTAACATGCAACAATCAAAATAACAGCCAACATAACAAACAAAACAGACCCAGAACTACAATGACACAGCAAACTCCAACTCTAGCTATAGCACACTAGTGTTGTCACGATACTGGAATTTCTAACTTCGATACGATACCTTCAAAAATATCGATATTCGATACCATTCTCGATACCGAAGGGAAAACAATTGTCACAATATTATTATTTTTTTCTTTTTTATTTAAAGATAAATATAACATGTCTAGATAGAACATGACATTGAGGTATATTTTACATTAACAAAAATGTGTTGAGGTAGTGCAGGGTCTTCAATAAAAATCAGCCAAGGTCCGCTTGGTTAACTTTCCTCATCCTCAATTTTAATAAAAGTATATGTGTTTCAATATAATTCTTTAAAGTAAAGTCTCATTTATTCCACACCTACAGCCTCTTAAACAATATGAAGATGAATGTTGATAATCCACTGTTTTCTGTAGTTTATCCTTTGTTTACATGAGAAGGATATTTGAGTGTTTAGCTTTCACCAAACACAGCTCACAGACAAAAGGAAAATACTACAAAATTAAAAGAGGCTAAAGCTAAAGCTCAGGACCTGGTGGTTTATTGACAACAGCCTGGAATCCTGCATCTTAAAACATTTTCAAAATTTAGAATAGAAATATTTATTTCCTGTATTTTCACCGTGTGGGGTAACATTTTAATTAAAATGCTTATGATTAGTTCTGTAACAGTATTTAGGATTTACACAGAAACTGACACAACTTAAGGAAGACTTAACCTGTGTCACTCATCTCCAAACCCTCCTTTCACACCTTTTCCATTTTTAATTCACCCATATTCACGTTCAAATGAACGTGAATTGCGTGAGCTAATTACTCACGTTGTTTGTAAATGAGCTCAAATATACAACAAACGAGTCAATACTTAACCTACGACAGAATAAAGAAGTTGACAGACAAATGTACAACTCACCACATTATTAGACGTCCTCACTTTCTCTGAGCTAGAGTCTTTTTAATCCTGACATGAAAACTGTCCAGTCCTGGTTCAGTTCTGGATTCATTCTCTGATTATCACAGAAGCCTGAACTGGAGGATAAAGTGCTGTTGTTCAGCTTTGACACTGACACGGAGCTGAGGAGCTGTATTTTCTGATTAAAATAAACGTTCCCTCTCCGTCCATAACGTCAGCGAATCTTCATTATGTTTTGCCAAGGCTCAACTTTTAAATTTTAGTCGTTGCTAACGCATTATCAGGCTACACTAAACATGTTGAAATTTCCCGCTGCTTTGTCCGTAACCATAATAGCCTGAGGACCCGCGCGTGGTGACATAGCTGTCCTAGAAGTGCCGGTTCATAAATATGTTTTACACAATGCGCTTGTAATTAAAGAATAATGTCTTGCGGCCCAGATCGCGGTCCGTATTTTGAAGACCCCTGAGGTAGTGCACTTGTTCAAAGGCCTCTCAGATTGTCATACATTCAAATCAATAGGGCAAGTAAAAGATAAAAAAACTGTTGTATTTTCAAGTAAAATCTAAAGCTCAGCTGGTATCGATACTTCGGGAAATGAGTATCGTATCGTTTGAGATATTTCAGTATCGATATTTATCGAAATATCGATATTTTTGACAACACTATAGCACACATGTAAGCTGAAAGAAAGCAACACAATTGGACTTATGTCTTACCAAATACAGGGAAATGTATCTAAATTATACCCTGAAAGCAGTAAGTAAATTGATTGTTGCCAAATCCAATGTCTGGTGGTACTGTGGGGGGAAGAACTTCTTTGTGAGGAACACGAGATCGCTAATTGGAGGAGGTAGAAATAACGATGGAGTCTGGATGGACGCCATTGGACAAGCTCGTAACATCCCGGATGAGTATAAATTAGCTGTTTTGAAAACATACCCTACCCCAAACAAAAATGTAAATCAACCTAGTCCATTACAATGTACAACGACTAGTTTGTTTCACTAGGGATGTTGTAAATGGCAAATGACATTGATTTTATATTGCGCTTTTTCACCTAGTGCTTTACATTAAGCTTAAATTCATCTACCAGTGTTACAGCTGGAACACCACTGGAGGCAAGGTGGGTGAAGTGTCTTGCCCAAGGACACAACGATAGTATGAACTGTAGGGAAAGAGGGAACCGAACTGCCAACCTTCTGGTTATAGGATGGCCGCTCTTCCACTGAGCCAGTGCGCCCCTATGCTGAAGAAGCAGTCCATGAGCAACTCTCCCAGACCTTCTTAATTGTCCTACAAAATATGCCCTAGACATGTTGTTACAGTGCCTTGTGAAAAAATTCGGCCCCCTTGAACTTTGCGACCTTTTGCCACATTTCAGGCTTCAAACAAAGATATGAAACTAATTTTAACACTTTTTATGGATATCTTTAAGAAATGGCTTTCTTCTTGCCACTCTTCCATAAAGGCCAGATTTGTGCAGTATACGACTGATTGTTGTCCTATGGACAGAGTCTCCCACCTCAGCTGTAGATCTCTGCAGTTTATCCAGAGTGATCTTGGGCCTCTTGCAGTGTTGTGCCTGAACGCGTTCATTGAACGATAGTTCATGAACTCGTTCATATTTTGGGTGAACGTGAACTGAACGGGCTGTATTACTGCCTGATGAACGTTACTGTGAACTCGTTCATTCTGGTGTCTGTGAACGGCACGCTCACGCCAGATTTCTATAGAGCCTTCCAGGCGAAAACCCGGCTAAAACACACCGCAAACCAGCCGGAAACGGGTCTTAATATGTAGCGGAAAAACACCAAAACCTGGCAACACCAGCCACCAGTGTCGCACCGCCGCCCGCGCATGCGTGGCGTCATCAAAAAAAAAAAAAAGAAAAAAAGCATTGAGGCGACAGCAGCATGTAGTAAGGCGTATGATCATTTAAATTCATTCATGTAACTTGTTTGTTGAACCTGCCTGGTCTATTTTTCCAGGATTCCAATATTCTGTTTTAGCATGTGGACAATGGAAAATTATTAAAATTGAAAAACGTTTTCACCTTAATGATTACTGTCCTGTTTTTCTTTGAATAATTCCTCATTAAAAAAGACCATTCAAGCAGCACGTTTGTCAGCAACAAAGTATTAAAGCAAAAATGTCCCCTCAATGCTAATGTAAACCCTGGTTGGATAAGGATTGAAAATTGGATATGAAAATTAAATCTGACGCATTGCTTCATTGTTAAAACTGATAAAATAATTGCTGTCTGTGATTCTACTGTTATGGGCTGTGGCAATAATTTTGAAAAATAATAGCTCGCAGCAACATATGGAAAAAAAGAACTATGAACAAGTTCATTGTTGGAACTGTGAACTTAGTTCAAGTTTGAACTGAACTGAACTAGTTCATTTAAAAATTTGTGAACTGAACTTTGAACTAGTTCTTGTAGAAAGTGAACTTTCCCAACACTGGCCTCTTGGCTGCATCTCTGATCAGTCTTCTCTTTGTATGAGCTGAAAGTTTAGAGGGACGGCCAGGTCTTGGTAGATTTGCAGTGGTCTGATACGCCTTCCTTTCAATATTATTGCTTGCACAGTGCTCCTTGGGATGTTTAAAGCTTGGGAAATCTTTTTGTATCCAAATCCGGCTTTAAACTTCTCCACAACAGTATCCCGGACCTGCCTGGTGTGTTCCTTGTTCTTCATGATGCTCTCTGCGCTTTAAACGGACCTCTGAGACTATCACAGTACAGGTGCATTTATACAGAGTAGGGATGCACCGAATGTTCGGCCACCGAAATTATTCGGCCGAAAATAGCCAAAAAAAGCACTTTCGGCGTTCGGCCGAATAGGTAAAAAGGCCGAATAAATTTTGCCGAATAATGACGTTTTTAATGACGCAATCAAATTACCCGCGCGGAGTGAGAGGCGCTCGCTTTATGCAGCAAACATGTCAGCCGTGTGGAAGCACTTTAAGGTGTCGGAGAAAGAGGCAAAAACGGCCGTTTGCAGACATTGTTCTGCTGAATTGTCCAGACATCTGCAAAAACGAAAGTGAAACAGACCACGGAGTTAAAACAACTGAACGTGCGGTCTTAGAAGCTGTCAGCACATGATTTAGACAGGCGGACTCAGAACCCCTGTACAGCATCGCTACTGTGCTTGATCCACGATATAAAGATCATTACTTGGATGTGGGGAGAAAGATGCGCACACGAGAAATGATCCAGGCCGAGTTGGATTTGGGAAAGCCGCTGGGTAATGGAGACGGTAAGGTGCACAGCCAGGAGATGAAAACAGCGCAGAGAGTAAACGGGCTCGTACTACAGATTATCCGCGCACAGTCTCGCTGTCTGACTGGTAAGATTTTATTTATATTTTGGATTATGGTAACACTTTATAAGTAGTTTCTATTTTTAACATTAACTAACAATGAAAACCCCTTATTAACAGCATTTATTAATCTTAATGTTAACATTTACTAATACAGTATTAAAATTAAGTATCACATTTGTAATTTTTGAATTTAAAAGTATCAAAAGTGGTAGGCCTATTTGTTAAAATTGCGAATGCACTCATACTAACATGAACTAAATAGTTTTTATTATCTTAAATTAAGGAAGATTAATAAATACCATGACAAATGTATTGCTCATTGTTAGTTAAATATTTTGAAATTGTATTTTTGTTATTTGATTTTTTTTATCTGAAAAGCAACACAAAATAGTAAAAAGCAAATTTTTACTATTTAATTATTGTAATGGTGAAAAAATTGTCAAAATAAATGGAAAAATGTGAAACACCGCATTCGGTATTCGGCCTTCGGCCAAGCATTTCATTATTATTCGGCTTCGGCCAAGAATTTCATTTCGGTGCATCCCTAATACAGAGACTTGATTACACACAGGTGGATTCCATTTATCATCATTAGTCATTTAGGTCAACATTGGATCATTCAGAGATCCTCACTGAACTTCTGGAGAGAGTTTGCTGCACTGAAAGTAAAGGGGCTGAATAATTTTGCACGCCCAATTTTTCAGTTTTTAATTGTTAAAAAAGTTTGAAATATCCAATAAATTTTGTTCCACTTCATGATTGCGTCCCACTTGTTGATTCTTCACTAAATAATTACAGTTTCATATCTTTATGTTTGAAGCCTGAAATGATGCAAAGTTCAAGGAGGCCGAATACTTTCGCAAGGCACTGTAGTTGAAAAGGTTGGGGTCTGTTCTATGTTTGGAGATAATTGTTGTACAGTAATAGCTAATTAAAGCCGCAAGCGGCGATAAAGGCCCTCGCCTCCCTTGAGACCGCGGGGACACATGCACTCGGAGGATTGCATTTCGTGCTTTAAAGCGTAAACTTCACGGTAATGTCAAATAACCGGGCCTGTGCTACTGCTGGGGCCTGCTACACCACCTTGTAACCTAACTTTAGAGTTAAAGGTCTCCACAATCTCTGGTTTTCCTGGGAGCTGTCTGAACCTTTGGAAATAATAGATTATGCTTGGGCTAAGGCGAGAAAAACAAAGTACTGGCTGGAGATTTGAGATGACTCAGGAATCGCTGCACCCCCTGTTTAAAAAGGCAAAATGCAAATATAACTTGTCTAAAAGTACAAGGTTACAAGTTCCAAAGGATTCTGAGGAGTTTTCTAAGACTCTAGCCTTGGCTCTGGAGGGGCCTCCTCTAAATGAAGGATCCTGGCAATTGGGAAATGGCATTTATTTCACAAAGAAATGGCTGCCTCTTCACAGACTCATTACGACCACAGCCACAAATGTATCAAAAAACATTTTTTTTGGCACACGTGTCTAGATGATACTCACCAAATTTGGAGCTGTTTAGATGAAAAGCCTTTGGCACAAGGGGTGCGATTTAGGTGGTCACGCATTCCACCCAACATAGTAGATTTCCTGTTGAGTTTACGATATGGCTGTAATAAACTTTTCAGTTTGCCCTAAGGTGTCCTATGGATGTACCAAGTTTCATTTTTCTACGTTGGAAAAAAGTAACTTTCACTTTCCATAGGCCCAATGTATTTTGACTTTTGTAGGGGTCGCCACTGAGTCATTTTTCGTATTTTTTTTTCGGCGACTTCAAATACATAAAGTTTTCGCCGGGCTTAAAGGCTGGGACCAATAAAAATTACTTTTAGTTGTTGGTTTACTGGGTCAAATTGAGGATCATTTTGCAGAAAAATTATAATAAAAAAATATATACCGAATTATAATAAAAATATATAACTCGAGCAAAAAAGTCTAGAAAAACACTTGTCTATTTTACATACATGTGTTTAGCTCATTTTGCCCAAGTTTGCTGTCTGTGGAATGAAGCAGCTATTTTTGTTGTTTTTAAAAAGAGAGTGTATTCTAAGTCGGACCAAATTTTCAATTCAAAATGGCCGCCTTCCCGTGTGTGATAGGGTGTGGTCCCCATTGGCTTTTTTGTTCATAAGCCCATGCTGGATGTGTGTACCAAGTTTCATTTGCCTACGACAAACTAAAATTTTCACTTCCCATTGACTTTTTCCACATATTTGGGGCGTTGCTATGGCAACACATTTATAGATAGGGGTGGTTGTCATTGGCTTTTATGCTCGTCATGACATAAGAGATGTGTGTACCAAATTTCATGTCTCTATGACAAACTAAATTCTTGGGTCCCATTATAAGTTTGTAGGGGGCGCTGGAGAGCCATTTCTAAAGATAACCCTTTTATTTACATATTTTTGTGTTCAGGTCATGAATGTGCACAAACGCCTTTTTGGGTCCAACTCGATCCGAGAAGGCGTTTGAGAGTTAAGAGACGTTTTATTTTCACAAAAATGGCCACCTCGTTACAGGCTTGCCACACCCATACCCGATAAGACATCAACAACAAAGTCACAACTTTGGTTGGCGTGTCTAGATGATACTCACCAAATTTGGGCCCATTTAGATTAAAACACAATGATTTGCATCTTTCTGTGCAAGGGGTGCGATTTTAGTGGCCGCGCGTTTCACCCCACATGGCGGACTTCCTGTTAAGTTTAGGGTGTGACTGTCATTGACTTTTCTGTTTGCCCTGAGGTGTCCTATGGATGTACCAAGTTTAATTTTTCTACGTTGGAAAAAAGTTACTTTCACTTTCCATAGGCCCAATGTATTTTGATTTTGTAGGGGTCGCCACTGAGTCATTTTTCGTAATTTTTTCGTGACTTCAAATACATAAATTTTTCGCCGAGCTTGAAGTCTGGGACCAATAAAAATGACTTTTCGTGCATGTTCACTGGGTCAAATTTAGGATCATTGGGTGACAATAAAAAAAAAAAAAAAAAAAAAAATCCGAGCAAAAACAATAGTCCCTCCCGGTCATCACCGGCTCGGGCCTAATAAATAATCCGAGCAAAAACAATAGGCCCTCCCGGTCATCACCGGCTCGGGCCTAATAACACTCCCCCTGATGGCTCACTAACTAAAAGCCTACACAATCTACGCAACCTCGCTATTTAAATTAAGTGGAGGAGTTCAAGTATCTTGAGGTCTTGTTCACGAGTGAGGGAAGGAGGGAGCGTGAGGTTGACAGGCAGAACGGTGCAACTTCTGCAGTGATGCAGTCAATGTACCGGTCTGTCATGGTAAAGAAGAAGCTGAGCTGCAAAGCAAAGCTCTAGATATACCGGTCAATCTACGTTCCTACTCTCACCTATGAAAGAATAAGCTCCTGGATACAGGCAGCTAAAATGAGCTCCGCAGGGTGGTGGGGTGCTCCCTTAGAGATAGGGTAAAGAGCTCAGTCACTCGGGAGGAACTCAAAGTAGACCCGCTGCTCCTCCACATTGAGAGGAGCCAGCTGAGGTGGTGGAGGAGACCCCGGGGAAGACCTAGGACAGGCTGAAGGGACTATGTCTCTCGGCTAGCCTGGGAACGCTTCGGTACCCCCCCGGAAAAGCTGGAGGAAGTGTCTGGGGAGAGGGAAGTCTGGGCGTCTCTGCTGCCCCCGCGACACAGCCCTGAATAAGCGGTAGAAGATGGATGAATGGATAGAACATCTGATTTATTAAACATGGGGGACCACTGGCGACAGCCATATTTAGAGCCCCAGTCACTTGTAGATAAAAATTAAAGGACGCCAAAAGAGGACAGAACAAAATTTGACTCCTCGGCCCATGAGTCAAATACAGTCCTTTGATACAAATGTGTGTTTGTAAAGTGAGTCAAGGTGTGCGCGCACACACACACACAATATTTTTCTGTTTCCGTTAAGATTACAGCCATTAACCTGCAGCTAAATGAGAAGCTATTTGCTAGCGTCCCATGAATCTATGGACTGGACTCGTGTAAATGAGGCGCATGTGTTAAAAATTAAGCATCACTCCTGGAAAAAACTATTGCCAGCATGACATCTGAGCGTGAATCACTCATTCATCTGAAGAAGGAATCTCTGGTGAGTGATTTTAACGACTACGGTAAAGCTCCGTTTTGTATTTCTCGTTTATAAAAGTATTATGGTTGTAAGCTTACGGGAGGAACACGTTAGTAAAAATGACAAAACGTTTCACGTCAGATTAAACTAGCCTGAATAATAATAAAACATTTACAGACGTCTAAATAAATAAACTCTTTAGAGATTCACAATAAAAGTTTTTTTTAAACTATCAAGAGAACTTTACCGATACTTCTAAACTGATTCTTCAGATGAATGGTAGCCC